>CAVMBF010000001.1:1300000-1317500 GCA_963675795.1 Crossocerus cetratus
ATACGACGAACTCAAGCATAAATTAAACATATACACCATCCATCCAGGAATCGCACTCCATATCACTCTCACCATCTCAGCAGTCACACCGTCCAAACCAGGTGCCTTTCGCAACTTGATGGATTTCACAGCACTCTCCACTTCATACCATTCAAACTCATGCACGTTCTCAAACATACGCTCTTCCCCAATCAAGCCCATATACTCCTCTAAGCCCGTCGGCGGGAAGAATCTACTCATTAGCACATCCGCATTCTCTCTCCACGTACTCACCACTACATCGCCCACCTTCAACACTCCCAATCTCTCTCGCTTCCTCTTACCGCGACATATTTTATATACAGTCCCCCACGGTTCAAGGTTGCCTTTCTCACTCACAAATTGCTGCCAGCTCGTCTCTTTCACTCTACACACTAATTTCTTATATTCGTTACTCCGGATTCTATACTCATCTAGCCTTAGTTCCACATTCGCACTATTACGCTTCCTTGCAAGCTGATACGCACGCCGCAGCCGCTTCACCTCCCGCTTCATCACTGCCAACTCATCCGTCCACCAAGCAAGAGTTCGCACCGGCTTCCGTACCGGCTTCTTCAGCCACTTTTCATTCGCACTCTCGATCCAGCCACTTACACACTCAACCGTTCTTTCCGCAGATGTTTCCCCACACAAATCTATTGCCGCAGTTTTTGCACTCTCACATAGCTCATTCGCATATTCCTCCCAGCTAACATTCTGGCATAACCATCGCTTCGCAATCCCAACAGGAACATCCACGTCTTTGTTCATATGCATCTGTATCAGTATCACATTGTGATCACTGATACCCCAGTCGGGCTTCACTTCCCATTCAAACCAGCACGCACTGCACGCATCATTCGCCAACGTAACATCAATATCGCTATCTCCACGCGCGCCACTAAATGTATAATACATACTTGGCTCATTCAAAACATTTATACTCTGGGACAAGACCCACTCTTCCAACACTCTGCCTCGCATCTCACTCTCACGACTACCACCAATACGTTTGCTATGCCACAAATGCGACACAGCATTAGCATCCATCCCACACACAATACGCTTGCCATTCGCAACCTCATCACCCTTTCCAAATACCGCAGGTGGGGCCCGATATCTGCCCCGAACTGACAGTATACCGAGACCACATACACCTCTCCAAACTCACCCTTTATCCACACGCAAACACCATGCTCAGTTATACATTCACTCACTGGCATCACTTCCATACCAACACCATTCACAATCACGGCCGCTTTAATCATGTCACTATTATGCGCAAACACATCTATACTCAACGGCACTCCTCTAACGCCCGCATCACGCACATACGGCTCTTGCACAAGAGCCACATTCACACCATTCTCTAACATCTGCTCGGACAAATCACACATTACTGCAAACGATCTTTGACAGTTACTCTGAATCAACTTAATTATACACTCAGTCGTCATTAATTCTTAGTTTTTCTCTATCTCTGGCTTTCATATACTCTGGGCATTCATAGGACAACACCGAGTGGTCACACTTCGCACCTCTTTCTTTACAATTCCTACATTCCACATTATTTTTGCAGTCTTTCACTTTATGGCCCATTTTACCACACTTCTGACACACACATTCCAGCTTACATTCACGCTTCATATGCCCAAAGGCATAACAATTATGACACCGCAACACATTGACAAATTCCTTCACTCTGAACGCATTCCAATCAACAAACACTCTCCCCTCATTCATAATAATCTCTTTCATTGACCCACTCACTTCAATTATAACATTCTCGTCATTCATTCCGCGCTTCGGTTGTCTACTCACGATTCGGACTCTTTCCTTGAATAGATCCGCATTCACTCTTCCTTTAAGGTTTTTCTCATATAACTCACTCAGCAATTTCTCACTCGTTAATTTACTTGGAACATCGTACACTATTAACTTTGGCCCAATTTTTCTCGGCATTTCGACTTTCAGACCAGCATCCGCAAACTTTGTACACTCAACTATTTTCCTCAGCTCACTTTCACTCGCCGTCTCGATAGCCAACGCACCACTTCGGGTTTTCCTCACAGCTTTGACACGCACATTCAATGACCCACTGACATCACTCATCACACGCTCCTTAATTTGGTCGCCAGTCATACGATCATTCTCACACTTGGGTTTAACCACCACCGCATAACTCCTCGGCTTTGGGCGTGCCACAGCCGCTTCAGCACCACTCTTACCCGACACGCGTTCGGCAGCACAAACACCCGCATAACTCCGCCCCGCCGCACTGGCACCGCCAGTGATACTCATACCCCTAACACCCACACACATACTCATTACATTCTCGCATTGCTCCAATCGCCCTTGCAGTCTCTCGTTCGCAGCTATCAGCCTCACTACATTTTCCTCATACATACCCACACACCCCAAAATATACTCCGACGCACTCTTCGAGATTCGGTTCACATCAGCGAACAAAAACTTCCGCAACTGACTGCCAATCATCCTCAAATTCAATAGTTCATCCTCATCACCACACTCTTTCTCAGGCGCACATTCACCCGATTTTCTCTTCTTGCTGCTACCCGCACTCGTTTCACTCCGCAGACTACATGCAGACGCAGACCTAGGCATGCTCACAGACACACATTCCACATCCATACCCTCATCCATTCCACTCTCCTCCACACGCTGCCTGGTCCCCGAGGGTCCAGGCTGCCCGGACCTTGATTGGCCGGAATCTCCCTCCTTATCCTTTTCTTTGTTTGGTTTATTAGTAGAATTCATTTTTGTTCCCACGAGCTGGGACGTATGGATGTCACCCCGGAGCTTACGCCCAAACTCCGGGGAAGGCTTTATATTCAGGAGGTAGCCAGGTATCCTGAGGGGGTCGCTTGCTGCTGAACTTCCCTCCAGCCACGCATCTCATCACCGCGCACCATAGCTTGAGATTGGGGGCATTTTTATAGAGGTTGCCGTCCTCGCAGCCCGGCCAATTAAGGCAAGGCCCCCGGTCCCGGTGCCTGCAACGTACCGCCGCCACGCCCTGCGACGGTCGCCGAGGCAGACACCGAGATTACGGTATTAGGAGACGGATGGCGCTCATCCGCCCCCGGCTCAGGTACCCCGGGTTCGCCAAACCCGTACTGTGAATGCCCAAGGACATCCACAGCCCCTGGGGGGAGTAGATAGGGACATATATTGTTGCGACGAGTTCCCGACCTCTGTGATGTTCGAAGAGGCGGCGCCGTACCTTGGCCTTGCGGCTATACCGGCTTCTCTCGTCTCCTATCGTTCTCATGTGCCAAGGGCCTCTCCTAAAGGAGCGGCCGAAACCCCACGCCCCCTCGAGTCCAACCCTGTTGTGGATCAGCACCCTTGCGGGTGGGGCTCTCTTTCAAGATCCACTCCCGAGGTACCAGTTAAGGATGTGCCGAGCACTACACTGGTCGGCCGACTGGGGACCGCGGTGTAGTCAACCACCGGTAGCCGGGCAGAGAGCCGAAGCTCTCTTCGCTCAGTACCCCCTGCGGGAAAACGCGTCACGTACGTTTTTGGTCAGCTGTTTAACTATTTATACTCAGTCGGGCGGACTACGTCTTGCAGCCCTGTCTTCCCTTCGCTTGTCCTCTTTAGCCTTGAGTACCTCGGTTGCGAACATTCGAAATGCCTTGAACATTTGTTCGGACACGAGCTGCCTATCCGTCAGGGGCCATAATAGCCCCTCGTCGGCGGCAGCCTGCATCAGGCATTCTCGCGTTGTTTGGTACTTGGGACAACTGCGCAGCACGTGGCTCGACGTTTCCGTCGCGCCGCAGCCGCACTTGTCGTCCCTAACCAGGGCAAACTGAAATAGCTTGGCCTGGAAATCTCCGTGGCCGCTGAGGAACTGAGTTACGTAGTAACCAGTTTCGACCCAACGTGCCTCGAGTCTTGTGGAGACGCTCTCGAAGAATCCGTACGTAGTACGGCTCTTCACCGACGTCTCCCATCTCAGTTGCCACATGTCTCGAACGGCTCTACGGACGTTGGTTTTCACCGTGCCTTTCGAGACTTTGTTCTCGACCATTTCGTCATGGCTTAGGCGATAATCGCCGACTTCAATGCTTTTGAGCGTGCGAGCATTAAACATAGCTACTCTTCCGAGTAACACCAGGTCTATCGGAATCGCACCAGCAATCACGCAGACTGCATCGGTGGAGACCGTTCTGTAGGCCTTAGTGACACGGAGTAGTGCCTGCCTTTGCGCACTCTCCAAGCTACGCCTGGTATGTGCGTTTAGCAGGTCTGCCCACCCCGCGGCTCCGTACGTGGCAACCGGGAGAAACACGCCTTTGTACATAGTACTCATGGCGCGATGCCCCAGTCCCCAGTTTGCTCTTGCAATACCCGCTAACTTGTTAAAGGTTAGCAGGCATTTAGCGCGGACTCTCTTGACGTGGGTGGTTATCCCAACACCAGCGTCTATGTCTACCCCGAGGTACCGAATGGTATCCTGCAGGGGTAGCCGTCTACCATCTACCCGGACCGCTGGGGCTCTTTCCCTGTCCAATCTGCCTTTGAACAGGATCATCTCGGTCTTCGCGGCGGATAGAGTTAACTTCTGAGTATAACACCACCCAGAGACTCCGTCCACCACTCTCTGCGCTCTTTGCTCGATTTCTGCCCGTGACTTCCCGTAGGTTGTCACAAGCAGGTCATCGGCGTACGCTACGGGTTCGCAGTGGAACTCTTCTCCTTCCAGGAGCTTTAAGACCCCGTCAAATACGAGGTTCCAGCAACTGGGTCCGAGGATAGACCCCTGCGGACAGCCTTTCGTGACTTGCTTACTCACTATTCCGTGGTTGGACACGATGGACACAACCCGTTTCGCGAAGTAGCTCGTCATAAGGCTATACAGGTTTCTGGGGCAGTCGCGCGTTCTGAGGTTACTCATCACGCTCGGCCACCAGACGTTATCAAACGCCCCTGATATGTCGAAGGCCAGACCTAGCACATACTTCTCCGGCCTACTAGCCACCACCTCGCGGAACGCGACCAGAGCGTGCTCGGTCGATCTCCCGCGGCGGAAGCCGTATTGGCGATCGGATACGTATGGTGCTTGAAGGAAAACGGGCTCTAGCCTCTTGAGCATTAGCTTTTCGAGGACTTTGCCCAGTACCGACAGCAAGCAGATCGGTCTGTACGACTTAGGGTCGGCAACAGGTTTTGTAGCCGCCTTTAACAGGGCTCGAATTGAGCCATGTTTCCAGCGGTTTGGGAACACTCCGTGTTTTAGACACGCGTTGTAGAGGTCGACCAGATCGACTTTTGCCGGCAGAGGCAGTCGCTTAACTACTTCAACCTCCACGCGATCCAACCCGGGGCAGTTCCCGTTCTTGAGAGTTTTCACTGCCGCTGCAAATTCCCTTTCTGTGAACGACGGGGTATCGTCCGCTAAGGGCAGAGCGGCAGCTTCCGCTCGCAGGAGTGCCTGTTCGGGCGAGTCTCTTTCCGGGCTGTCCTTAGGAATTAGCGCGTGTAGGAGCGTCTCAGCCGTGGATTCCCATGTCATCGTATGACCGTCTGTGGTACGGAGGTTGCTCATCGCAGCCTCAGTTCTGAGCCTACCCATCGCGATGCGGTAGGGAAGGCCCCATGGCTCTTTGTTTCCCTCTTTCGTTACGAAAGCGTTCCAGCTTCGTAACTTTGCGGTTCTAATAGCGGCCGTGTACGACTTTCTCTCCTCGAGGTACTCGTCGTGCTTGGCCGCCTTTAGGTCGGCATCTCTTATAGACTGAAAGGCGCGCCGTAATTTATAGACGCGCTTCTTTCGTCTCGTGAGCTCGTCGCTCCACCAGGGGACGGCTCTTCCGCGCTTTTTCCTCGGGGGCATCGCGGCGTTGCACGCTGCGACGATTGATTGCTCAATCTGTGTCGCGCGTGCCACTGTCTCCTCCGGTCCGGAGAGGACCAGTGGAGGGAGGTCCCGCAGTTGCTCCTCGAGGATTTTCTCAAAGTTCGGCCAGTCGGCCTTCCTTGTGGGGAACCGCCCCTCTCGGGGCTGATCCTCTTCAGTGCGTTCGAGGTTGAGCTCAAAAGCAATAGCACGGTGGTCGCTGGACGTAAGGTCATCTCTGACCTCCCAGCTTCGAACCAGTCCGGCTGCATCGAGCGTTGCCACTGTAACGTCGATGTATGACTCTCCGCACGAGCTGGAGAATGTTGCCATGCTGCCAGCCTCGTTCAGAACAATCAGGCCGTGCATTGAGAGGAGCTCTTCGAGCGCCTCTCCTCGGGTGTCTGCTGCCGCCGCTCCCCATAGGGGAGACTTGGCGTTGGCATCGGCCCCCAGCACGATTCGGCCTGTTCCGATCTCTTGTAGGGCCCGATATAGTCTTGTCAGGCTGCTCTCTATCTCGTCAGAGAATTGAAAGTACTGACTGACCAGATACAGGTCCGTATTCTCTACTTTCGTGTGCACGCAGACGATGTGCCCGTCGTTCAGGTGCGAGAGACAAACGACTGTGAGAGATGGGTTCCGGGCCGCGATTGCGGCCATCACCTCCGTCCCTCCGCCCGTGTAAAGGCGTGTCGTGACTCCCAAGCCCGTAACTACGCCTTTGACGTTATACGGTTCCTGGACGAGCACGATATCAACGTCTAGTCGTTCAAGTGCGACACGAAGTTCGTCTGTAACAGTTCTTGAACGCTGCATATTCAACTGCAATATTCGTAACCTGCTACTTAGACGCGAGCAACGGGCTTCTTTATCCATTGATGGTGCGTGACTTCACCAACTGGATAGCCTCGTTGTACGATGGGCAGCTTCTGCTCATAAGCCCGTGGTTGTGCTGCTTGCCGACTCGCTTGCAGTTCGAGCAGACCGGAGCCCGCCCCTTCTGCTTGCAGTCGGCAGTGGTATGCCCCGTTTCGGCGCAGTGACCGCACACACTGGCTGCGGCATTGCAGAATTTGGACAGGTGTCCAAATCTCTGGCACTTGAAGCACCGGGTGACGGAGTGGAAATCTTGCACACGGCAAGACGCCCACTCGACGAACACCCGGTCGCCCTGTCCCCGGATGCAGGATCGCATCTCCGGCGGGACCTCGATCACCCAGGTCGAGGTACTGGTGGCTGCCTTGCCTGCTGGGGTTCTAACCTCGGGCTTCAGTTTTGACCCGGACTCGGACTTGGGCGTTGCCTTTGTCTCTGTCCCGGTCACTGGAGCCTTGGTCGAGGTCTTAAACCTCAGCTTAACGGCTGCGGCCATTTCCTCTCTGACCTTGTTCGAGAGGCTACGGAGATTCTGTTTCTTTATACAAGAAACAAACTTCTCCAGGGTGATCTCACTGGGCACGTGGAAGACCCGAAGGGTCGGGTTCCTCTTGCCCAGTACTCTAGCGCTTAGTCCGGCGTCCCGGAGTAGCGTACTCGCCGTAAACGCTTCGAGGTGAGCCGCCTCCTCGGTTTCGATGGCGATTCCATTGCTATGGATGCGCCGAAACGACTTGACGGCTATTTTCTCCCTCGAGGGCTTCACCAGTTGCAGGACAGCTCGCTTGGTAGCTTCGCTGTCCTGGTACTTTTCAGCCGACTCCGGGAAGATCTTTACCACGTGAAGTGGTCTGACCTCCTTAGTCGGTGGTACACCCGGTCTCTTCGCGCTTACTGTCTTCAGCGCTTGGGCATAGCTATAAGTAGCTGGCCTGGGAGCTTGCGCTTCCTTTGGCCGCCCGGCACCAGGCTTCGCAGCCTTGGTGCGCGCTGAAGGCGCTTTTTCGAGTTGCTTGGCAACTCGGTTCAGCGACTTCTCGACCGTTGTCTTAACGGCGCGCTGCGATACTGTCGCAGCTTCGAGCGCCGTCAGACGTCCTTCCAGGGTTGCCCCGTGTTGGAGCACTTCCCTTAGAAGGCCGGTCAGAGCGGAAAATTGGCTCATGACATGGCCCGCAACCTCTTTGCTTACCTTGCTAGAAGGTTTCAGCAAGAGGTTTTGCAGGGCCTCCTCATGGGCCTGGGCCTTGGCCACCACCTCGTCCAGACGGGTTGTGGCCGTCTCGGATTCGGCTTTGGCTGCAGCCTTTTTCCTGGCCAAGCGGGCCTTGCGCTTCTGATTTTTAGTCGTAGCCGGTGCCGCTACATGGCGGTCACGCTGGCTTGCCGACGGGTTTGCCGCGGAATGGCTCGGGGGTTGGAGGCGCGTTGCCTCCTGCTCCTTGCGGTCACGCTGGCGCGCCGGTGAGCTTGCCGCGGAATGGCCATTGGAGCTAGCTTCCCTCGTTATCCTGGGGCGGGCACCCTGGCTGGCTGGTTGGCCTGCCTTGGGTTCGCCCTGGACGACCGAGGTGTTGCTCTCTTTCGAGAGCTTTGCCGGCTTCGACCTGGTTGCGGATGTTCCGAGGGCTGCCTCCGTCAGCTCCTCGGTATCCGCATTGGAGGTGGACTTGGGTGGAGGCCTTACGTCCGGGGAGTCCCTTACGGGACTCTCGCCCAGACTCCGGCTGCGTCTCGCCTTCGTCTTCTTTTTAGTGGCGCGATGCGCCACCTCGGCCTGCGGTTCCACGTCTGGCTCCGCTGGTCGTCTCCTCCCTTTGGAGCTCCCTTTGGAGAGCTCCCGAGTGGCAGTCGCCTCTACCGGCGGCACGTCCACTCGACTTTTGCGCCTGGAACGCCCTTTTTTTTTTTTTTTTTTTTTTTTACGTGGGGAAATCCTCATGGACACCGGCTAAAACCCCACGGTGGCCATCCTCGGCGCTGACTGGGGCGACACCGGGAACTCTGGTAGAACACTACCGGTGCCGCCCCGCGCCCGCCCCCTATTGGAGGCACGTCTCGTGGTGGGGGAGCGGCCATCCGCTCTCTCGCTTTCACGAGAGAGGGAGGCTTCCCCCACTACTCGCGGGGAGACACGGCTCACCGCACTCCTTCGCTAGCGGCGAAGGAGGCGGGAACCGCGCCCCCGCATTACCCATCCCTCCTGGGCGGGTCGTGCGACCACTACACGCCCGCCCCGCCTCGGGGCCGCTTGCGCAGGCGACAGAGCCACCACTCTGCCGCCTCGCGGCCCCTTGGCAAGCACCCGGCCCGTCAACGGGTCGAGATCCGTCGACGGGACCGGGGCTTCGCTCTACTGCGGGGGGACAAGATCCCCCCGTGCGGGTCGGCGGCGGGGGCGGGCCCTCTGCAGACGGAAGGGGTCCGTCCTCTCCCACCGCCGCTCCGCCTCCTCCTTCTGGGAGAGCACTTCCTCGCAAAAGGCGAGGAAGGCTCTCCACGACCTCTCGCTGCCGAGGATCTGTCGGATGACCGTCGGCAGCGAGAGGTCCCTTCCGATATACCGGACCAGGACACGGCGCTGTTCCCTCCAGGCCCTGCAATACTGGAGGGTATGTTGCGCCGTGTCCGGGTCCCCATCACAATGGTGGCACTGTGCCGTCGCCTCCTTCCCGATGCGACGCAGGTACTCACCGAAGCAGCCGTGCCCGGTAAGCACCTGCGTCGCGCGGTAGGAGAGCTGCCCCCTGCCGCGACTCAACCAAGCCTCGAGGCTCGGGAGAATCGCCCCGACGGCTCTGTGGCGGGAGTTGGCTGGATCTTCCAGCCTTTCCCGCCACATCTCGACAACGAGCCGTCGGGTCTGGCGCTTGAGCTCCTCGACCGACCGTTCCGTGGGTGTTCCGCCCCTGTTGCGGAGGGCGCGAAGACCCAAGCCTGGAACGCCCCTGGGGGCGTTCTAACGTGGCAGCTTCCTTGTCAGGAAGCACGTCCACGGGCGTCTGCTCTTTAGCCTCTTTCGAAGGCACTGGATTGGTCGTTGCCCCGGAGGGCAACGTTTCCGTCTCCATCTCGTACGTCCCTTTCGGGGACAATGGTGTTTTTGTGTTATCATCCATTTGCTTTTTCTATTCGTTCTGCAGCGCTGCCCAGCCTCCTTGGACCCTCATGTGGAACCCGACAGTAGCCCTCGTGCAACGGCGCAATGCCGCGAGAGGGGGTGCCGGGTTAGGCTTACGCACAGGATATAGTCCGCTTGTAGTGGCCGACTGGGTCTCCCCAGACTCCACTGCCCGCTTCCTCGCCCACTTGGAATTCGCTCGTACGAGCGTTTCCTAGCCGATTGGTCAGCTATAGGGCTACTTTTCTCGGCTGACCTCCCGTTTAGTCGAAGCTGTGGCCAAAGGTACGTGTTGGAGGGGCCCTCCGAACCCAAGGGAGGGGCCTCCTCAGATCCCAGGATCCGCTTTTCCGACGACACGGGTTGCAGCGCACGGCAAACGCGCAGGGGGTTAACAGCCAATCCCCATGGCTGGTCTATACCTCTGCGCCGGCGGGGTTCCCGCCGGCGGGCCAGTGCTACTATTGAGGTGGCCTTGCCACCTATTCTCTAGTGGCCATTTGCTAGCGCTGCCTCTACCGAGAGCGCGGTCCTTTTCGGGGACTCCGTCGATACTCTCTGGTAGGCTGACAACGCTACCGCCTTACCCGGCCCCCGCCGAGTGGTCGAGGAGGATTCCCGAGGGAAAAGCTTCGCCGTCCTTAGTGCGTTCAATGGAGGCTGGGAAGGCTATATGGTTTCGGCCGCATGAGAGGCACCAGATGAGGTTCAATTGGACCAACATCGCCTCGCGGCCTTGCAGATGATTACGCAGGGGTTGAACAAGCGACGCCGCGGACAGACTGGCAGCTCGGGGATGCTAGCCCGTCCGCCTGCAAGGCGAGCGCTCGAGATCGCACTAGCACGGCGAACCGTGCTTGCAGTCTGTGACATAGCTCCGTTAGCCCCGACCAACTGTTAGCACAGAAGGCCGGGTTTGCCGGCGGGTACCACTTGGAGGTGGAGCCTGTCTTGAACGTGAGAGGCTAGCGGTCCAGCTGTGAGGACTGTGTGAGCGCATCACGAACCATGTGGGTGCTTTCCCCTTCGGACTCGGTTGGTCACCTGTCGTTCGAGGGCTTGGCGATGGCGGCATCGCCCTTTCCAAGGGACGCCGCGTGGGTGGTACTTAGGAGCGGTGGCCATTCGGCCCACGGCATCTCCCCCCCCCCTGGCGGCGTCTCCCTTTTCCAGGGACGCAACGGAACTTATACTTAGGAGTGCCTGCGGCTGTTAGGCCGGCAGCGTCTCCCTTTCTAAGTCCGTTCGGCGTCTCCCTTTCCAGGGACGCCGTGGTGCTTGTACTTGGGAGCGGCAGCCGCATTTCGCGGCGTCTCCCTTTCCAGCCCCAACGGCGTCTCCCTTTCCGGGGAGCCAGCTCACCAAGGTCCATTTTTCCGATTAACGAGAAAATGGCCACCGCGCCCTTGGTTGCGCTGGTGGCCTCCTCCGTCCTCCGGGGTGTGCACCCACCCCGCCAGTAGATAGGGACATTGAGTGTGGCGCAGCAGGAGGGTCTAACCCCGCCCGCAAGTCGTTCCGAGGCTATTCGCCTATAACAACATAACGCAAAATGCATCCACTACCCAACTACGCCCGCCGTTGTACTGAGTCGAGGTCCAACCAGCAAGGGAAATCAACCCTCCTATGAGCACTCCAGTTATTAGCAAAATGCGTGGCACTACACACGCATACTGTAAAGGAGGGGCCGCAGCCACTTGCTCTCGCTCAAGGCAACTTGGGCACGTTAAGTTTATAAACAATTTAGCGTTGACCCGCCTTGGCGGAAGTAGATAGGGACATTTAATGTCTTGCTTGCCGTACCTCGGGATCACTCCCATACCAGCATTATAAGTGATCTACTATCTAGTTCCACCAGCTGCGAGGGGAACCACCGTTTTGCGCCGGTGTTGGTCTTGGAAAAATCCCCGCCCTATCGGACTACTGTCCGAGTACGGGCGAGTATGCCTTCCCTATTTAGGGAGCGACCCGCTTTGCCGCCCAACCTTTACGCCGCAAAAAGATGCGATGCAAGTGTTGGCCGTTGCCCGCGGGGAACCACGTGGAGGTGGGGTCGCCGGCAGGGGCCCAGGCATTTGTTACTGCCTCTCTGCTTCTTCCTGTTTAGCAGTGCGTCCTATTTCGCAGTCGGGTGTCCTTCTTCTTCATCACGTCATTCGCGAACTTGTTAAATTTGTCATAGAAGACCTTATCCAGGAGTACTGCATGTGGCGGTGGCCATGGATATCCTCTGCTAAGCAGCAGGGTCTTCAACTCTGTCCTTTCAGACTCATGGTACTCACAGTAGAGTACAATGTGTTCGGCCGTTTCTTCTTCACCACACGCACACTTTGGGTCATCTGCCAGGTTGAACGAATGTAACTTACCTTTGAAGTTCCCATGCCCTGAGATTAGCTGGGTTAGGTTGTGGCCTGGTTGAATCCAGCTGGACTCCAGTCTGTCCTTGACGCTTGGGATGAATTTGTGCGTCAGTCTTCCTTTATCCGATTCTTGCCAGCGTTGTTCCCATGTTTCTATTGACTTCAGTCGCTGCTCTCGTTTCACGGCACGCGCGGAGGGTGATGCTGCACCCATGCGTTGCCTGTTTTGCGGGGCGGTTGTAGCTGCCGCTTCAGCTCCCTTCCGATTGTTGTATAGTCTTGCCCTTTCTCGAATGATAAGGTCCAGGGGCACGGTCCCAGTGATTACCTGTAGGGCCATCGTCGACGTTGTGCAGTACGCCCGACACGTTTGTATCAGAGCGCACCGTTGGATGCTGGATAGCATGCGGAGGTGCGTCTTATTTATTAGGTCGCCCCATGCTCCGGCTGCGTAGGCTACGATGGCAAGAAACACTCCATTATAAAGAGTCTTTAGTGTTGCATGTCTAAGGCCCCAGGTGATTCTGGCCGCCTTCGCTAGGGCCCCGAAGACCACCTTACATCTGGCGCCTGTGAGCTCTATGTGACGTGTCACCGAGAAATTCCTACCGAAGGTGGCCCCAAGGTATCTGATGTGCGATACCGACCGGATATTTGTGCCCTCGATCTGCACTATTGGCGACCGACCGATCAGGTTGCCTTTGAGGAGGATCATCTCGGTTTTCTCCTTGGATATCAGGAGTTTATGGGCGATGAACCAGTGCGTTACGTAGTCCGTGGCATTCTGTGCCTTACGTTCGAGTTCCCGACGGCTGTTCGCCTTGATAACAATGCCAAGGTCATCTGCGTAGGCTGCGTGCTCCGTCCCCATTCTCTCCAGCCCCGTGAGGAGGCTGTCGAACATGACGTTCCAGAAGGTTGGGCCCAAAATGGACCCCTGGGGGCACCCCTTGGTGACCGCTTTGGAGACGGATTTAAATGTCCCACGGATTTCGACAGTTCTGTCCTGAAAGTAGCTTCCAATTAAGCGTAGCCGGTTGGACGGACATCGTCTTCTGCCGAGTTCCTCGATTAGGGCCTTCCACCATAGGTGGTCGAAAGCGGCAGTTGCATCATAGCAAATGAGCAGGGCATACTTTTCTGGGCTCCGTTGTACGGTTTCCCTAATATGGATGATGGCATCCTCCGTGGAACGCCCACTTGTGAAGCCATATTGGTGTTGGGCTGCGCGATCCTGGTCCCTTAGCAGTGGCTCCAGTCGGAGTTTCATGAGCTTTTCCAAGATTTTGCCAAGGATTGAAAGCAGACAAATGGGTCTGTAGGATTTTGGGGCTGCAGGGTCCTTCCCGTGGCCTTTCAACAGCACTCGGATAGAGCCGCGTTTCCACACCTCGGGGAAGATCCCCTGTTCCAAAGACTTATTATAAATGTCCCTAAGGGCACTGACGAACCAGCTGTTCCGAGCCAAGCTCTTAATCACCTCCACTTCGATTAGGTCGGCTCCAGGGGCCTTACGATTGGGCAATTTCCTGATGATGTTGGAAATTTCCTTACACGTCCAAACTTCTGCGAGGGGCATTGGCACCCTAGTGAACTGTACGCGGCCTGCTAGGTCCAGCAGATCAATTCTGTCCTGTAATGCACAGTCCGGAACGAGATGCGCAAGAAGCACTGTTGCGGTACCTGTCCAGTCCAGCGTATGACCACCTGGGATATCAATGCTGTGGAGCGCCGCTTCGGGCATTATCTTCCTAGTCAGGATCTTGTAGACTAGGCCGTAGGCGTCTGCGTTTCCTTCCACGGTGGTGAGGCGCTTCCAGCTGGCCTTCTTGGCTTGATGGACTGCGGTGGTGTACGCTCTCCTCCTCCTAAAGTATTCCCCTCTGAGGGTATTCCTAGTGCTCGGGCAACACGCCCTCTGAAAGGAGCGGCGCGCCTTGTTGTTTTGGCGCTTCTTTTCCGTGAGCTCGGAGCTCCACCACGGCACCGCGCGCTGGAACCTCGTCTTCCTAGGTATGGAAGCCTGGCACGCGTTACAAATGACCCTGGTTAGTTCAGCCGCTGCCGAATCTGCACTTGCTGCACTGTTAGTTAGGTCGTTGACTGTTGCCAGGTTGCTTTGGACCTGCTCCGTTAGCCTGTCCCATTTCGCCCTTTTAACATTAAACCGCTCGCTCTTTATTGGCTTGAGCTTTTGTTGGGTCACGAGGTCAACGTCGATGACTCTGTGATCGCTGCAAGTCCAGCCTACCCTCACATTCCATTGTCTGGCCAGGTCCAAGAGGTTACTTGTGACGAAGGTTGCGTCCACATAGCTTTCGCCGTTTGTAGATGAAAAGGTGCAGGGTGCGCCCGGTTCGTTTAGGACCACCCATCCCGTTTCCGCCAACAGATCTTCCAGCTGTTGGCCGCGGGTGTCGGTGCCATTTGCGCCCCACAGAGGGGATTTCGCGTTGACGTCGGCTCCAATTAGGATCTTGTTGCCTCTAAGGGTGTAATGGATTTTCCTCAGATGGTCTGTGAAAGGTTTGAGGTCCATGGAGGGTTGGCAGTACATAGAGATCACATAGAGATCCCCCAACCCGGTAATAATCTGGGCGCATGCGCAATGTGCGTTGCTCAGTTGTGGTACCATGACTGCATCCACTCGGGCATCAGTTATGATAATTGCCGCCCACGGTGTTTCGCTTGGCTTGTTTCCGGTTAGAACTCGATTCGATGTAGTACCCAAGCCATAAATCACGTTCTTGATTGACCATGGCTCCTGTATCAGTAGCACCGAGGCCTTTTTTGTGGCAGCTACGTTTCTTATCTCCATGGAGGCCGTTTTCCCCCTGCCCAGGTTGTGCTGCAGGATTTTAAGCTTGGCGGAGCTAGCCATAATTTATGGAATTCTTATGGCGCTCAAGTGCAATTTTGTGTGACGGGCAGTCTTTATCGTCCCCCCGATGATCATAGGGGCGACCCCGTCGCTTACACAGTCCACAGTTGGGCGGCTGCTCGGTAGCACTACAGGCGTCCTTCTTGTGACCCTCCCTACCGCAGTGCGAGCAGGTTGCGGTCCGGGCCTTGCAATGCTTTGCTATATGGCCATAGTCCTGGCAGTTGTAGCACCGAGAGATCGATACATAATCAAGTGTCCTGCAACTGGTGAAGTCCACATATAGGTACCTTTGACTTCTAATGCTGTTTCGTGCGTCAGCAGTACACTCCAAGATCCAGGTTACAGAGTCAGAGTCCTTCCTCCCCACCTTGAATCGCGGTGTGACTCGATTCGTAAACGTGTCGTAGTCGAGTCCTTCCCACAGTTCTGCATTTTGGCTGTGTATTGCCATCTGGATATCCTCGGCCGACAATGATGCCGGGACGTCATATAAGGCCACTCTTGGTTTCCTGGTCGTTGGGAGTTCCGCAGAGAAACCTTTCTTCCTCGCGTCGTCTATTAACTTGTCGAGATCTTTACTCGTATCCATCTGAATCAACAGTTTGCCAGTCCTCGTCTCTCGCAGATTTCTAATCTTAAGTCTGTCGGCAGTCGGGTTGAGAGCTGCTCGCAATGCCTCTCTGGAAGCTCCCGGCTTTAGCGTCTCATCGGCTTCGCGTGATAGTGTGACCACGTATGTCTTCCTAGGTTGGGTGATAGGCCTGTTCCTCGTTCCTCTTATAGGGGGTGGGGCATTGTCTCGGTTGGGCGAGACCTTGTGAGAATCCTCCTTCCCCACGCTCGCCGCATAGGATGCCGGCTGCTTTGCGACCCTCGCATGTTGTTCGCTCCTTTGCTCTAGGCGCCCCTTCAGGTGGGAGTTTTCGGCCACTAGCTGTGTCACTAGTTTGCTTGCGGCAGCCATGAGGGCTATAACTTTCCCAGCCGCGTTCTTATTGAATTTAGCTTTCTCGTCGTGCAGTATGTGATTGGCTTGGATCAGAACATTGTGCATGTCCTGGAGTGGGTCTGCCGATTCAGGATGTTCCGACTGTTGTTGTTCATCCTCCCCCCTCTTCCGCTTCCTCACGCTACCGTCGCTGACGCTGCTGCTTATGCTGTCGCGCCTCACCCTTCCAGTTACCTCCAGCAAGTGCTGTTGAAGCACCAACGTTGGCGCTGGGAGCTCATCTTCCATGTCCACCGTGAGGCTTTCTACAGCGACCGGATGAGGGACTTTGACCTCCGTTTGGGTTACCTGTGCTTGTGGCGCTGGCGGAACTTTCCCACTGCTTGGCGAACGAGGGGTCATCCCGCTGCGCCTGAAGGCCATCGCGCTCACTTCCGAGTCTTGCTTCGGACTTCCCTGGACGTATCCCGGGCTAACGCCTTTCCTCGTAGAGGATTTAACTTCCCTTGCTTGTTTAGTTTGTGTTTGTTTTAGTTTAATTTCACTCATTTTTGATCCCACGAGAATGGTCGGAAAATGGTCTGCCTGGGTAGAGCCTCCATTGCCCAGGTAAGCCTAGTTACTCCGGGGGGTCGGCAGGTACCCCAGAGGGAGCGTTCTCGATTGTACTGTTTTACGTCCCTGCAATCATGCAACCTTCGGCACGATGCCTCACACCTTGGTTTGGGACGAGCTCAGGAGCCCCGGGCGCGCTAGACCCGTACTGCAGATGCCACATGGACATCCACAGCCCTTGGGGGGAGTAGATAGGGACAGTAAATGTCGTGCAGTTTTAAGTCCGGTACCTGGCACAAGGCCCTAACCCAGACTTCCCCCATGGGAGCGGGATTGGGATCACGCCCAATCAGCGGGATCAGTTAATCCATTCATGCGCGTCACTAATTAGATGACGAGGCATTTGGCTACCTTAAGAGAGTCATAGTTACTCCCGCCGTTTACCCGCGCTTATTTGAATTTCTTCACGTTGACATTCAGAGCACTGGGCAGAAATCACATTGCGTCAACACCCGCGAGGGCCATCGCAATGCTTTGTTTTAATTAGACAGTCGGATTCCCCTAGTCCGTGCCAGTTCTGAGCTGAGCGTTGAATGGCGGCCGAAGAGGACAAAAGAAGCCCGCGAGGGGCCTCAGAAGCCTCGCAGCAAGGAAGATCCGCGGGAGGCCAAGGCACGGGACCGAGTTCGGATCCTGGGCTGTTGCCAACCCGCTCTCCTCGCCCAGGCCCGGCACGTCAGCCAGACCCGCTTCCCTACCAAGCCCGACACGCCCCGCTCCTCAGAGCCAATCCTTATTCCGAAGTTACGGATCCAATTTGCCGACTTCCCTTACCTACATTATTCTATCGACTAGAGGCTCTTTA
>CAVMBF010000001.1:1325000-1330000 GCA_963675795.1 Crossocerus cetratus
AACTCCCGCCACGGCTTACTCCGAGAGGAGAAATCCCGCCACGGCTTACTCCGAGAGGTGTACTCTCGCCACGGCTTACTCCGAGAGATGAACTCTCGCCACGGCTTACTCCGAGAGGAGCTCGTGCCGCCACGGCTTACTCCGAAAGGAGCACATACCGCCACGGCTTACTCCGAGAGGAGCAAGTACCGCCATGGCTTACTCCGAGATGAGCTCGTGCCGCCACGGCTTACTCCGAGAGGAGAGCTCCCGCCACGGCTTACTCCGAGAGGAGCACGTACCGCCACGGCTTACTCCGAAAGGAGCACGTACCGCCACGGCTTACTCCGAGAGGAGCAAGTACCGCCACGGCTTACTCCGAGAGGAGCACGTACCGCCACGGCTTACTCCGAAAGGAGCACGTACCGCCACGGCTTACTCCGAGAGGAGCAAGTACCGCCACGGCTTACTCCGAAAGGAGCACGTACCGCCACGGCTTACTCCGAGAGGAGCAAGTACCGCCACGGCTTACTCCGAGAGGAGCAAGTACCGCCACGGCTTACTCCGAAAGGAGCACGTACCGCCACGGCTTACTCCGAGAGGAGCAAGTACCGCCACGGCTTACTCCGAGAGGAGCAAGTACCGCCACGGCTTACTCCGAGAGGAGCAAGTACCGCCACGGCTTACTCCGAAAGGAGCACGTACCGCCACGGCTTACTCCGAGAGGAGCAAGTACCGCCACGGCTTACTCCGAGAGGAGCAAGTAGCGCCACGGCTTACTCCGAGATGAGCTCGTGCCGCCACGGCTTACTCCGAGAGGAACTCCTGCCGCCACGGCTTACTCCGAGAGGTGAACATCCGCCACGGCTTACTCCGAGAGGAGAACCCCCGCCACGGCTTACTCCGAGAGGGGAACTCCCGCCACGGCTCACTCCGAGAGGGGAACTCCCGCCACGGCTCACTCCGAGAGGTGTACTCTCGCCACGGCTTACTCCGAGAGATGAACTCTCGCCACGGCTTACTCCGAGAGGAGCTCCTGCCGCCACGGCTTACTGCGAGAGGTGAACATCCGCCACGGCTTACTCCGAGAGGAGAACCCCCGCCACGGCTTACTCCGAGAGGTGTACTCTCGCCACGGCTTACTCCGAGAGGGGAACTCCCGCCACGGCTCACTCCGAGAGGTGTACTCTCGCCACGGCTTACTCCGAGAGATGAACTCTCGCCACGGCTTACTCCGAGAGGAGCTCGTGCCGCCACGGCTTACTCCGAAAGGAGCACATACCGCCACGGCTTACTCCGAGAGGAGCAAGTACCGCCACGGCTTACTCCGAAAGGAGCACGTACCGCCACGGCTTACTCCGAGAGGAGCAAGTACCGCCACGGCTTACTCCGAGAGGAGCAAGTACCGCCACGGCTTACTCCGAAAGGAGCACGTACCGCCACGGTTTACTCCGAGAGGAGCAAGTACCGCCACGGCTTACTCCGAGAGGAGCAAGTACCGCCACGGCTTACTCCGAGATGAGCTCGTGCCGCCACGGCTTACTCCGAGAGGAGAGCTCCCGCCACGGCTTACTCCGAGAGGAGCACGTACCGCCACGGCTTACTCCGAAAGGAGCACGTACCGCCACGGCTTACTCCGAGAGGAGCAAGTACCGCCACGGCTTACTCCGAAAGGAGCACGTACCGCCACGGCTTACTCCGAGAGGAGCAAGTACCGCCACGGCTTACTCCGAGAGGAGCAAGTACCGCCACGGCTTACTCCGAAAGGAGCACGTACCGCCACGGCTTACTCCGAGAGGAGCAAGTACCGCCACGGCTTACTCCGAGAGGAGCAAGTACCGCCACGGCTTACTCCGAAAGGAGCACGTACCGCCACGGCTTACTCCGAGAGGAGCAAGTACCGCCACGGCTTACTCCGAGAGGAGCAAGTAGCGCCACGGCTTACTCCGAGATGAGCTCGTGCCGCCACGGCTTACTCCGAGAGGAACTCCTGCCGCCACGGCTTACTCCGAGAGGTGAACATCCGCCACGGCTTACTCCGAGAGGAGAACCCCCGCCACGGCTTACTCCGAGAGGTGTACTCTCGCCACGGCTTACTCCGAGAGGGGAACTCCCGCCACGGCTCACTCCGAGAGGTGTACTCTCGCCACGGCTTACTCCGAGAGATGAACTCTCGCCACGGCTTACTCCGAGAGGAGCTCCTGCCGCCACGGCTTACTCCGAGAGGTGAACATCCGCCACGGCTTACTCCGAGAGGAGAACCCCCGCCACGGCTTACTCCGAGAGGTGTACTCTCGCCACGGCTTACTCCGAGAGGGGAACTCCCGCCACGGCTCACTCCGAGAGGTATACTCTCGCCACGGCTTACTCCGAGAGATGAACTCTCGCCACGGCTTACTCCGAGAGGAGCTCGTGCCGCCACGGCTTACTCCGAAAGGAGCACATACCGCCACGGCTTACTCCGAGAGGAGCAAGTACCGCCACGGCTTACTCCGAGAGGAGCAAGTACCGCCACGGCTTACTCCGAGATGAGCTCGTGCCGCCACGGCTTACTCCGAGAGGAGAGCTCCCGCCACGGCTTACTCCGAGAGGAGCACGTACCGCCACGGCTTACTCCGAAAGGAGCACGTACCGCCACGGCTTACTCCGAGAGGAGCAAGTACCGCCACGGCTTACTCCGAAAGGAGCACGTACCGCCACGGCTTACTCCGAGAGGAGCAAGTACCGCCACGGCTTACTCCGAAAGGAGCACGTACCGCCACGGCTTACTCCGAGATGAGCTCGTGCCGCCACGGCTTACTCCGAGAGGAGAGCTCCCGCCACGGCTTACTCCGAGAGGAGCACGTACCGCCACGGCTTACTCCGAAAGGAGCACGTACCGCCACGGCTTACTCCGAGAGGAGCAAGTACCGCCACGGCTTACTCCGAAAGGAGCACGTACCGCCACGGCTTACTCCGAGAGGAGCAAGTACCGCCACGGCTTACTCCGAGAGGGGCTCGTGCCGCCACGGCTTACTCCGAGAGGAGCAAGTACCGCCACGGCTTACTCCGAGAGGAGCAAGTACCGCCACGGCTTACTCCGAAAGGAGTACGTACCGCCACGGTTTACTCCGAGAGGAGCAAGTACCGCCACGGCTTACTCCGAGAGGGGCTCGTGCCGCCACGGCTTACTCCGAGAGTAGAACTCCCGCCACGGCTTACTCCGAGAGGTGAACATCCGCCACGACTTACTCCGAAAGGAGAACTCTCGCCACGGCTTACTCCGAGAGGAGCACGTACCGCCACGGCTTACTTCGAGAGGAGAACTCTCGTCACGGCTTACTCCGAGAGGTACTTCGTCCGCCACGGCCTACTCCGAGAGTTGAAGTTCCGCCACGGCTTACTCCGACAGGTGAATCCTCGCCACGGCTTACTCCGAGAGACGCTCGTGTCACCACGGCTTACACCGAGAGGAGCACGTACCGCCACGGCTTACTCCGAGAGGGGCTCGTGCCGCCACGGCTTACTCCGAGAGTAGAACTCCCGCCACGGCTTACTCCGAGAGGAGAACTCCCGCCACGGCTTACTCCGAGAGGAGCTCCTGCCGCCACGGCTTACTCCGAAAGGTGAACATCCGCCACGACTTACTCCGAAAGGAGCACGTACCGCCACGGCTTACTCCGAGATGAAAACGTACCGCCACGGCTTACTCCGAGAGGAGCACGTACCGCCACGGCTTACTTCGAGAGGAGAACTCTCGTCACGGCTTACTCCGAGAGGTACTTCGTCCGCCACGGCCTACTCCGAGAGTTGAAGTTCCGCCACGGCTTACTTCGACAGGTGAATCCTCGCCACGGCTTACTCCGAGAGGCGCTCGTGTCACCACGGCTTACTCCGAAAGGAGCACGTACCGCCACGGCTTACTCCGAGGGGGAACTCCCGCCACGACTGACTCCGGGAGGAACTCCTGCCGCCACGGCTTACTCCGAGAAGAGAAATCCCGCCACGGCTTACTCCGAGAGGAGCACGTACCGCCACGGCTTACTCCGAGAGGAGAACTCCCGCCTCGGCTTACTCCGAGAGGAGCTCCTGCCGCCACGGCTTACTCCGAGAGGTGAACATCCGCCACGACTTACTCCGAAACGAGAACTCTCGCCACGGCTTACTCCGAGAGGGGCTCGTGCCGCCACGGCTTACTCCGAGAGGAGAACTCCCGCCACGGCTTACTCCGAGATGTGAACATCCGCCACGACTTACTCCGAAAGGAGCACGTACCGCCACGGCTTACTCCGAGATGAGAACGTACCGCCACGGCTTACTCCGAGAGGAGCACGTACCGCCACGGCTTACTTCGAGAGGAGAACTCTCGTCACGGCTTACTCCGAGAGGCACTTCGTCCGCCACGGCCTACTCCGAGAGTTGAAGTTCCGCCACGGCTTACTTCGACAGGTGAATCCTCGCCACGGCTTACTCCGAGAGGCGCTCGTGTCACCACGGCTTACTCCGAGAGGCGCTCGTGTCACCACGGCTTACTCCGAGAGGACGACGTACCGCCACGGCTTACTCCGAGAGGAGCACGTACCGCCACGGCTTACTCCGAGAGGAGAACTCCCGCCTCGGCTTACTCCGAGAGGAGCTCCTGCCGCCACGGCTTACTCCGAGAGGTGAACATCCGCCACGACTTACTCCGAAACGAGAACTCTCGCCACGGCTTACTCCGAGAGGGGCTCGTGCCGCCACGGCTTACTCCGAGAGGAGAACTCCCGCCACGGCTTACTCCGAGATGTGAACATCCGCCACGACTTACTCCGAAAGGAGCACGTACCGCCACGGCTTACTCCGAGATGAGAACGTACCGCCACGGCTTACTCCGAGAGGAGCACGTACCGCCACGGCTTACTTCGAGAGGAGAACTCTCGTCACGGCTTACTCCGAGAGGCACTTCGTCCGCCACGGCCTACTCCGAGAGTTGAAGTTCCGCCACGGCTTACTTCGACAGGTGAATCCTCGCCACGGCTTACTCCGAGAGGCGCTCGTGTCAC
>CAVMBF010000001.1:1335000-1350000 GCA_963675795.1 Crossocerus cetratus
TTTAGTTCTACTTCAATCCTGTTGTTGCCTTTCACTGTGATCAATAAGTCATCAGCATATGCTATGAATTCACATTTTTCAACCTTCATGGACAGTAACTCATCCATTACGTAGTTCCAAGCTATCGGGCCTATAATAGACCCTTGTGGACATCCTTTCGTAATCTTCTTCTTTACTTGATCATATTCAGAAGTGACAGTAGCATATCTATTACAGAAATAACTTCTAATCACGTTGTATAGTTTACTCGAACATTCAGTCTTTGTTATCCTATTCAGAATGGAAAACCACCACAGGTTGTCAAAGGCTCCTCTTATATCCATGAATATACCGATCACATACTTCTCTTCAGCTCCTCTAACCACCTCCATCATTTTATTAATTGCACATTCCGTTGATTTCCCTGTTTTAAATCCAAATTGACAGTCAGTTTGTAAATTTTGCTCTATGTATAAGTTATTGATTCGCTCGAGTATTATTCGTTCAAACAGCTTGCCCATTACAGGCAATAAAGCTATTGGTCGATATGAGGTAGGTTCATTTGCTGGTTTTTCTTCATTTTTTAAAATTATTTTCATTTCGGCGGTCTTCCATTGTGAAGGGAACACTTCTTCATCCAAATATTTATTTAACACTATCTCTACAAGATCAGGGCATGTTCTCCATACATTTTTAATGATTTCCGGGTTTAGTCCGTCAGGACCTGGTGCTTTACGTAACTTCATCCTCTTAATTGCGCGTTCTATTTCGTTGCTGTTTATTCTATCTTCCATGTTACTGTTTTCATATTTATCGCATATATTTCTGATTTGTGTGTGGACGTCTTCTTCACCCTCCACTTTATCTTCAGGAATTAGTGTGGTTATTATCGCTTCAATCGTTGTTTTCCAATCCTGTGTTTCTGTGTCCCCACATCTAACCGAATTTTGAGCAGTCGGTACTTTAAGTTTTTCGGTAGTTAACTTGTAAACAAATCCCCATACATTTTCATTGGTGTTTTCTGTAACGAATTTTCTCCACGATTCAATTTTCTTTGCTCTAACTAGTTTGTTGTAATTATTTTTCTTTTGTTTATAATCTGCTTTTGCTACTTCAATCCTATGCGGGTTTTTGTATTTCTTGATTCGTTTCAGTTCTTTTTTACTCTTATTCACCTGTTTCCTTAATTTTGTTAGTTCGGGGCACCACCATGGAACAGATCTATTAAATGATCTCTTCATTTTTATAGTTTGGCTTGCAATTTCTAGAATTTCATTATTGAATGCGTTCACACTCTCTTCTGCTCCCATTTCATTTATTTTTATCAGCTTTTCGCGCGTTAGCTTTGATTTGCATGTATCGTTGAATGTAGACCAATCGTTTTTCCTGACGTTGAACTGGTTAGTTTTTAAAAATGTTCTCGGGGGGTTTATTTCGGTTCCAAATTCTATATTAATGCAGCTATGATCGCTGTTACACCATAGATCTTTAACTTCCCATGTTTTTATTTTTCCGACCAAATCGCGTGTACATAAAGTTACATCTATGTTTGCACTGCCATGTACGTTCCAAAATGTGGGAGGGTTGTTTGGTTCGTTTAGTATGCTTAAGTTTCGTGTTATTATTATATCCTCAAGTTTTTCGCCTTTTTCGTCTGTTGTGCCACTGTACCATAGGCTTGACTTCGCATTCGCATCCATGCAAACAAGCGTATTTTTGTTCTTCACCTTTCGTAAGCCTTCATCCAGATCGTTTAGGTGTCTTTCGATGTCATGTGAATACTGACAGTACAGTGAGACAAGATTAAAGTTTCCCTGCCTTGTGTCCACATTCGCCCATACCATGTGCTCCGTACACAGACCCTGCAACCTCGTCACTACTATCTTTTCATCCCTTATGATTATAGCAGCCATTGGAGAAGGTCCATTAGCTGCTATTATCTTTTTAGAAATTGACGCGTATCCCAATACTTTACCCTTATACGAGTAAGGCTCCTGCACCATTATTATATCCATGTTTTTTTCCTCTGCTACCTGTCGAATCTCATTAGCTACACTGATCGATCTTTGAGCGTTAATCTGCAGAATTCTTATAGCCATTATTTAATATTTAATTTTCCCTTTATATAGCTCCAGCTGCTTCTTGTATTCTGGACAGGTTATGCTCTTGTAACTATGCCATAGATCTGTTCTTTTGGCTCGCTTGCAATTAATACAAACTTGCCTCTCATTTTTCTTGGTGCAGTCTTTCATAAGGTGGCCTTCTTCTGTGCAATGTTCACATGCCTGTTCTTTCTCCTTACAATGTTTGGAAGTGTGTCCGTATCCCAGACATTTATAGCATCGCATAATGTTCAGAAACTCTTTTATTTTGTGCCTTTTCAAGTCAAGATATACTCGTTCTTTTTCCATCAGTTTTGTATAAACGTTTCCAGGAACTTCTATTATCCAATTTACTGAGTTTGGGTCCTTGCTTTTTGTGCTAAATTTTATTGATGTTCGTTCGTCATAATCTTTCTTAATTTCCTCATATTCTTTTAGGTTTTTATGCCACAAGTCGTGTTTTATATTTTCTTTCGTCAGATCTTTGCTAACGTCATATATTAAAATCGAGGGACCAAATTCTTTAGGTTTGTCCATTTTTAGACCTTTTGTTGCTAAGTTTATTTTTGATAAGACTTTTATACCCGAGATATTCTCTGCCTCTATTACTACTCCGTTATCTTTTATTTTCCTAATGCGTTTAACTTTTATTTCACTTTTAACTGGATCTAGCATTTTTAAAACTGTAGCTTTGATAGTTTCACTCGTGTCTACTTTGTTTTCCTCATTAGCCCTAATAATTACTGTTTCTGTTTTGTCATCTCTGTTTTCGTTACATTTTCTATTTCCACTGACAACTGAAGAATATTTTTTTTCCATAGTTTGCATCCTTTGAGTACCTATTGATTCTTTACAACTCTTTAATTCACTAATGACTTTTTCTGAAGATACCATATTCTCTATTACCTTTGTTTCGACATCACTAAATTTGCTTAATATAAATTTTATTGACGACTTACTAACTTTGTTGACTTCATTAAACAAAAACTCTTCAAGATCAGCTCTAGTTCTTTTGAGATACGCTAGTGTTTCATTTTCTTCAATTTTTTTATAGCTTTCGCTCTGAGCGTCAGCCTCTCCTATTGTACGCTTTCTCTTACTCATCGTCCGTACACTGCTTTCGGAACAAACAGAAGAGAAAGAACCTCTTCTGCTAGGTCCTGGGACGGGTACCAGTTGAACTTCTACCTCCATACCTAATTGATCGGTCTCCAACTCTTGTTTCTCATGCCTACTACTTCTTGTGGGGATTTCGGGACCTGGGGTGGTCGTGGGTAGCACTTTTATAATTTTTTCCGTTTTTTTACTTGTCATGTTTGTTTTAATTTTGGATTGTGAGTTAGTTTTGTAAGTGTGTCGCATGTTTGTGTTAGTGTATTGGTTTATGTGTGGTGTGTATGTTTGTTTGCGCTTGTATAAACTCCAGGTAATCTTTCAGCGAGGATGCGGGGCCAACCGCACGCAAAGCACTTCGGAAGCTGAAACCCCCAGTGGCCTCAGGGTAGCCCCCCGCGTCATGCTGCAGGGACCCCTCCGGACGCCACTCGGCACTACAGCATGACGCGAGATTTTTCGTCCGCTGGTGGGGCAGCCAAGTCATGTCGGCTACACCGGCCCGGGCCCCTGTACTATCGGACGGCCCGGGAGTGCTAGAACCCGGTTTATGCCCGGTACCCTCTGGCAGGCCCGCAACCGAGACCCCGCGGCGGGCCGGCCCGTCAACCCCACTGAAGTACCCAGAGTGTGTGTATGAGGTGTGTATGTGTGTGTTTGTGCGTGGTGTAAGGAGCTCGGGACCCGTGGGGACGCTAAACCCCAGTGGCTGCACGCATCAGCCACCCCTGCGGGAAGTAGATAGGGACAGTAAATGTCGTGCAGTTTTAAGTCCGGTACCTGGCACAAGGCCCTAACCCAGACTTCCCCCATGGGAGCGGGATTGGGATCACGCCCAATCAGCGGGATCAGTTGATCTACCAGTAGCACAAATGTTCAGGCATTTTATGTGCGGGCACTGGCAGGCCGAGCGTCTATCCCCGCTCTACCAGACTAAGGAAGGCTGGTTCCCGAGTTGGTGGTACGCAACTCACACGCCAGGACCCGTCCTAGGCTAGGTCCTTACCCCAGCATACGGGGTTAACCACTGCCACCACGATGTTCCGACCTCAACTTACGCAGTTACAGCGCCAATCCGCTGCGGGCTAACTGACATCCCATGGTACCAGTATGCGGATTAACTGGTGGAATCTATCGTGACATCTTTAAATGCCACTCCCGGTGGAGGGTCCTGAACCCCCGGAACCGGTCGTCCTGCTCGGACCCCTGGTGTCGCTACTCACCATGATGCCGTCATAGGAATCGGCCCCCCTGCCTGGCCAGGGGGCACCTTTAAATTTACCTACCCCAGCACCTCCTGGAGGAGCATCGAGTCCCTAATGTCGCTACTCACCATGGTGCCGTCATAGGAATCAGCCTCCCCGTAAACCAGGGTGACCTTTATATTAACCTACCCCATCACCCTCTGGGGAAAGTAGATAGGGACATTTTTTTTTTTTTTTTTTTTTTTTCATTATATCTATTTTAATTATTGCAGTAAGCGAGAGCTACCTCATGACTGCGTAACACAAATTTGTTTGGAAAAATTTACTTATTCATTTTATTAGTAGTCCTGATTTAGATTTTTATATTTAAATTGTCTGTTGGGTCTCTCAGCCGACAGAACTACGTCCTGTCGTTGCCCGTCCCTAGCCACGAGGAGGCGGACCCTTCTACTTCTTCGGATATAAATTTCTTTCTTATCTCGAGAGCTTTCTTTGCGAATTCTGAGAGTTTTATAAACTCTTCTTTATTGATAATCAAATTTTCTTTATTTTCTCTGTTGGTAATTAAGTATTCATACCTTATATGTTCATACAGCATACAGTCAAATAATATGTGGTCTACAGTTTCGTCTGTATTAATGCAGTTAGGGCAATTTTTATTTTCTGTCAAATTTCTTCTATAAAGTGTACTATTTATTGGTCCATATCCGGTAATTACATAAGTCAGATGTCTACCACATATGAACCATTTATTTTGTGAAGCAAAAGAAATGTCTTTGATGAAAGAGAAGGTTTCTCGTCCATGTATGTCTGATGTCCATTTTGCTTGCCATTCTAGGTGTATACATCGTTCAAGTTTTTCTAATTCTTTGCTGAGTTCAATTGTTGAAGGATTTTCATTTTCTCTAAATGCATACTCATTCCACGAAACTGATACGTTCCGCTTGATCTTACTTAAAATCCCACTTCTTGTGACTGCAAGGTCTAAAGGTTGTATTCCGCTAAGCGTTTGCATGGCAATCGTTGAGGTGTTCTGCAGGCCTTTGTAAGAATTAGTAAGATGCTTCGCTGGGCAGCTAATAAGTGTCTTTTGACCATGTGATTCTCGGCTTTGTCATGCCACATTATTGCACCGTAATTTATAATTGGGAGGACCACTGAATTATAAAATTTTTTAACAATTATAGTTTTCAAGCCCCATTCCTCTTTGGTTACTCGTCGCAGCATCATCACGAAGTTAACTAATTTATTTCTGATATATTTTGCATGTTCTATGAAATTCATTTTATTATCTACAATTATGCCCAAGTATTTTACATTCTTTTCATATTTTATGTTAATGTCATTAATTTTTAGCGTGGGTAATCGACTTAAATTTCCTTTCATTAGAACTGCAGTCGTTTTGGTTGTTGAGACTTTTAGTTTTGTGAGTTTGCACCAATTTTCAACGATTTTTATTGTTTTCCTTCCGATTTGTTCTATTTCTCTTCTCGAATCCCCTTTGAGGACTAACGCTAGATCGTCCGCATAAGCAATCGTTTCACAGTTTGATTGATCAGTTTCCATGTCTATGCGGTTTAAAAGATCGTCCATTGCCCAATTCCAGGCCGCAGGTCCAATTATGGATCCCTGTGGGCATCCTTTCTGCATTTCTCTTGTAATATTTTCAAAGTTATTTCCAATGAGCATTTTCCGGTTTTGAAAATATTTATCTATAATTTGAATTAAGCATGTGCTGCATTGCGCTTTAATCAGCCGGTTTTTTATTGCAGGCCACCAAATGTTATCAAAAGCACCTTCTACATCAATAAAGAGTATTAAACTGTATTTCTTTTCTGTCATGTCAATAGCTCTTCTTAATGTTAAAAGTGCGTCTTCGGTTGAATATCCAGGTTTGAATCCAAATTGTCTGCTGTTTCCCAAATTTATGTCATTGTATTGCAGCTGAATGCGATTTACGACAATCCTTTCAAAAATTTTGCCCAGGACCGGAAGCAGGGCTATCGGCCTGTATGAACTTAAAACTCGTTTATCTTTTGTTTTGTTTTTTAGGATTATTATTAAATTTGCTACTTTCCATTCATTTGGGAAATCTCGATTTCTTAGACAGTTATTAAATAGAGTCCATATGACCTCTTTATTGTTATTCCAAACTCCTTTTATAATTTCGGCCGTAAAGAGATCCATACCAGGTGCTTTTTTATTTTTTGCCCGTTTAATTGCAGAATCTATCTCCTTAAGTGTTATATCTGCTTCTATATTATAATTTATATATGAGTTGTTCTCTACTTTAATTTCTTTGTGTAGATCATTTTCAATTTGTAAATTATCTGTGGGAACGCACTTATCCATCAGGATGGAGGCTGAGTCTTTCCAGTTTTTCGTAAATTCTCCGTTTGGAAGCAGAAGGGAAGATATTGGTTCGGTTTTTCGGATTTTATCAGCCATTATTTTGTAGACCAGACTCCACGGATTCTTGTTGCCCTCTTCTTTCACAAAGTTTGTCCAAGATTTGAATTTTTGGCGTTTCAGTTCGTTAACATATTTATTTCTCGCGGTACGATACTCCTCTATACAGCCTGGTAGCAAATCTTGAAGTCCCATTTTTCTAGCTCTTTGTAGCTGTTGTTTCTTTTTATTCATTGCTTTCCTTAAGTTGGATAACTCAGCATTCCACCAGGGGTATGCTTTGCGTCTTTTGACACTCTTTGGTATGCTTTGATTGCAGATCTTACGCAATATTGCATTAAATAATCTTACCGCTTCATCCGGGTCGCTTTGTTTAATTCTGTTTAATGCGTCAGTATGAAAGTATTGTTCAACTTTGTTTCCAAATTTTTCCCAATCGGCTTTCCTCAAATTATAACCTTCTGGTTTTACTCGTGTATTAAACCTCTGTTCTTGTGTTCCCATTTTAAATAATATTAGATTATGATCACTTGTGGTGCATATCTCTACAACTTTCCAGTCTTTTTTATTATTTACTAAGTCATGACTAATCAGTGTGATATCAATATTTGTCTCGTGCATTGAATTCGAAAAAGTTGCAGGATTGTTTGGTTCATTTATAATATATAAATTGTTTGCAATTATGAATTCCTCCATTAGTTTACCTCTTTCATCCGTGATATTGGAGAACCATGCTTTTGATTTGGCATTAGCATCTGTTGTGACGATGATGGAATTTCCATTCAGTTTATTAGCAATGCTTTCAATTTTCTGCAGAAAAGATGCAATTGGCTTTGAAAATTGGCAATAGACATTTATAATATTGTATTTCGTGTTATTAGTTGATACTTGAAGACACATAATATGTTCACATTCTTCAAATCTATATTGAAAAACGTTAATGTTGTCGTTCGCAACGACTACTGCTACCCACGGGTTTGTTACATCTGGTTGAAAGATACGCATGTTAGGAGAGGCATATCCCCTAACTATGCCTTTATATGCATAAGGTTCTTGAATCGCGAGTATGTCGATTTTATTTTCCTTAACTATTTTTTCTAGGGTTGTGGCAGCAGCCGCTGACCTTTGTGCATTTATTTGTCCTACCTTTAAGTCCATTTTATCTTACTTCTGTATATGTCTACGTGTCTTAAGTATTCAGGACAGGATTTACTTTTAACATCATGGTTTGTCTCCTTTCGGCGCGTTCTGTTGCAGTTTATACAAGTCGGAGATTCTTTTTTCGGGCAGTCGTTCTTTACATGCTCACTGGAGCCACAGGTCTCACATAACGGGTCATTAATTTCACACACTTTTGCAATATGTCCATAACCATGGCATTTAAAGCATCGGGTCACATTCAAGAATTCCTTAATCTTGTACACTCTTACTTTCATGAAAACTTTGCCTCTGTCCAGCAAAGCATCAAAGTAATTTCCTGGGATTTGTATGATCCAGTTCACTCTGTTTTCTTTCGTTTTGAAGCTGTGCCTAAACGAAATCTTTTCCTTTAAATCTTGCAGTATTAATTCGTCGCTAGTTTCAAAGTTTTTTATTATAAAATCTTCCTTCAGTTCTTCCATTTTATATTCCTTTTCAACATCGTAGATTATTATAGATGGATACATTTTTCTTGGCCTTTCAATTGTGTAGTCCATAGTTTCTAATTTAGCTTCTTTTATAATGTTAACGTCACTTTTATCCTTTACTTCGATTACTAAACCTTTCTTTCTCATTTGTCTTATGTTTTTTATTTTCAATTTCTTACTAGTGTTCAGCAACTTTTTTGTAATTTCCGTCTTTATTTCGTCATTATTACGCGTGTCATTCTCATTTTTCGGTCTGATTAGAATTATTTCGCTTTCTTCCTCCTTAGATTTTTGTTTTATCATGTCAGACAATCTTTTTGGGTGCGGCCTTTGCGAATTCGATGCAACGAGTTGGGCATACGTAGGATTCGTACTTGATGTGGTTTCCTGTTGTGCTTTTAGTATTTCGACTTCAATTATTTTATCTTGTAGTTTGGCTTCTAATAATGCCCATTTCTCAAGTATAAATTTTATTGCCGTTCTATTAACTTTACTATTTTCGTTAAATAAGTATTCCTCTAATTCGGTTCTTTCATTTCGTACATAGTCCATTTCACTCATACAATTGTCTTTGCTTGTACTTCCTCTGTTGTTATCAAAGTTACTTTTTCGTTTCTTACTTTGAGGAGCGCTCGTGTTATTTCCTGTCTCCGAGCCCGCAATAGAAGCTGTAGAGCTTGTTCGTGATAATAAAACTCTTGGATTCATTAACCTCTCTACGCTCATTTCCTCTTCTCCGCACGTAAAGACTTTATTAAGTTTTTTAGTTACGGGCGATTGACTGGGGGTAGTCATGGGTGGCACTTTTGAAGTTTTTCCTTCAGTAGACTTACTTTCCATATTGTTATTTTGGTTGTGTTTTGGTCTTGTGGAATGTTTGTGTATATGTATCTGATTGTTTGTATGCGCCTGTATGAGTTAAGTAGATAGTGCGTGTTTGCGTAGGTGTAACCTCTGGGAGTATATCTCCGCGGGGAAGCCAGGCCGGCCCGCCGCAGAGCATTTCGGACGCGGAACCTCCAGTGGCCTCAGGGTAGCCCCCCGCGCCATACTGCAGGGACCCCTCCGGACGCCACTCGGCACTACAATATGACACGGGATTTTTCGCCCGCTGGTGAGGCAGCCAGGCCATGTCGGCTACACCGGCCCGGGCCCCTATACTATCGAGCGGCCTGGGAGTGCCTTAACCCAGTTTCGGCCCGGTACCCTCTGGCAGAACCCCGACCGAAGCCCCGCGGCACACCCGCCCGTCAAGCACGCGGATCCTCCCGAGTGCGTGTGGGATATGTGTATGTGTGAGTTTGTGCGTGGTGAGGTGAGCTCGGGAACCCGTGGGGACGCTAAGCCCCAGTGGCTGCACGCATCAGCCACCCCTGCGGGAAGTAGATAGGGACATTAGTAGTCAAGAGTTTTACGTGCAGTACCTGCCTCTCGGCCCAACCCGCACGGCCCCCATGGGCGCGGGATTGGGATCACGCCCAATCAGCGGGATCAGTTGATCTACCAGTAGCACAAATGTTCAGGCATTTTATGTGCGGGCACTGGCAGGCCGAGCGTCTATCCCCGCTCTACCAGACTAAGGAAGGCTGGTTCCCGAGTTGGTGGTACGCAACTCACACGCCAGGACCCGTCCTAGGCTAGGTCCTTACCCCAGCATACGGGGTTAACCACTGCCACCACGATGTTCCGACCTCAACTTACGCAGTTACAGCGCCAATCCGCTGCGGGCTAACTGACATCCCATGGTACCAGTATGCGGATTAACTGGTGGAATCTATCGTGACATCTTTAAATGCCACTCCCGGTGGAGGGTCCTGAACCCCCGGAACCGGTCGTCCTGCTCGGACCCCTGGTGTCGCTACTCACCATGATGCCGTCATAGGAATCGGCCCCCCTGCCTGGCCAGGGGGCACCTTTAAATTTACCTACCCCAGCACCTCCTGGAGGAGCATCGAGTCCCTAGTGTCGCTACTCACCATGGTGCCGTCATAGGAATCAGCCTCCCCGTAAACCAGGGTGACCTTTATATTAACCTACCCCATCACCCTCTGGGGAAGTAGATAGGGACATGATTGTATATCGTGAGCGAGAGGGAGCCGCAAAGGCAAGCTCTTGTCGTATGCGGGCAGAGACCCATGCCGACAGATGTTGTGGGCGAAGAGACACTGCTTTGGGAAACACGCGTAGGTGGAATGCGCTCAGGCTTGGAAAAACCCCCGCCTTCACCATCTCTGGATCATCAGGCAGGTAGATCGTCCCGGAAGGGAGGTGAACTCACTTAGCCGCCGCGCCGGTGACTGGGACCGGAGTTCCAGGCAACGTCGCGACGTTACCAGCGGGGGCCACGAGGAGGCGGAGCTCACCAGAGGGACGAATCCCCCTCGACCTCGTGCGGGCGGCAGAGTGCCGTTTTCCGCGTGCGTGAGACATTGAGTGACACACACGCGCTGTGTCCGAGCTGCTCACATTGCTTTCGGAGGAAAGACAATGCCCGCGAAGAGTAACTCGGACGCTGGAGGGGGGAAACTTACAGAAGCTAGGTAATTGATTAGTTTGTCACGGACCCAGGAAGAAGAAGCGAGTCGCGGAACGCGAAGAAGTGCGAGAGAATGGGTATTGTGTTTGGCGGACGCGTGCTCAGACGGCGGAACGAGCGATTATATGGTTTATGATAGGGAAAAGCCCGGAGGACGAGAACGCGGTTACGATCCGAAGGGGGTGCCGCGTGCATGGCTGCGTGCTCAGGCGAGCGAAGCGAAGGGATCAGTAATCGTCGGAGAGGTCGGCTACCTGCGCACCTGCTCGCTCCGTCGAGCGGAGCGAGGGGTTCGGGTAACAATGGGAGAGCGAACAATAGGGTCGGGCGCGGCGCGGTCACGATCCGCTGCGTGTGCTCACGGGAGCGCAGCGAGCGAAAGGATGGGTCGCAGTCGGAGGGTTCGGCTACCTGCGCACCTGCTCTCTCTGTCGAGAGGAGCGAAGTGTTCGGGTAACAATAGCGATGGGGTCCGCCGGAGCGGGTGCGGCGCGGTCACGGGTTCTTTCCGGACGAACAGTTTCGCGGGGTTTGAGGGACGCGGCGGCGAATTCGCGGAAGGCGGGGTACACGTGTTCAGTAACTAATGACTCGAGAGGTGCAGGCCAGGCAATACGGTGCTTCTCTAACGCCTGTGAGAGGTTAAGCCGGGGCTGACGCGCGAGGGGGCAGTCATAAACTAAGTGGTCGACGTCATCGGTTTCCCCGCACTGACATTTATCGTCGAGTACGAGCCGATGTTGTGCGAGCTTGGCGTTGAAGCAGCCGTGCCCGGTCATTAGCTGTGTAACGTAATAGTCTAAGGTAATCCAGGTAGCGCACGTTCGATCGCATATGCGGGGGAAGTACTGGTGGGTTAATCGGCCTTTCGAGCTTTCGTTCCAGAGTCGTTGCCAAGTGGCGAGAGTAGATTCGCGGAGGGATTGTTTGAGAGCAGAGATTTGTTTCGCGTCGGGGACTCGATCGAGCGGATCAAGCAGGACAGAGCCATACTCGACCCGTCGTTGGTTTTTGAATGCGAAGAGAGCAGCGCGCTCTCTCGCGATTAATTCGACAGGGGGGATACCTGTCAGAGCAAGGAGCGCGTCGCCAGAGACGGTGCGGTAAGCGCGAGACACCCGCAGAAGCGCCTGCCTCTGCGCCTGTCGCAGCCTCTTGACGTGCGCGGAATTTACGCGGTTAGCCCATCCGGGGGCTCCGAAAGTAACAATAGGGACAAAAACGGCGTGGTAGAGGATCGACATCACGTGATGTTTTAAACCCCAGCTGTTGCCAGCTAGGCGCGCAAGCTTGCCGTAGACGGACTTAGCTTTATCGGTCGCGTATTCAATGTGCGGGGTGACGTTAAGGCGCGTTCCTAAAATGGTTCCCAGATATCTGGCGGACGGGAGCATCCGGATGCTGTGTCCACCTATTTTGACTACCGGGGGGCGTTTGATGTCTAGGAATCCTTTGAGAAGAAGCATAAAGGATTTCTTTGGTGACACAGAAAGTTTCTGCTGCTTGCACCACGCTTGCAATTTACCAGTGACTTGGCCGCTGATATCCTGCAACGCGGCCCGCGAGTCAGCAGAGATAAGGACCGCGAGATCGTCGGCGTAGGCGACCGTGTAAGTGGAAGGGGTGTGAATAGAGAGTAGAATCTCATCGAAGATGAGATTCCAGAAAATGGGACCGAGGACAGAGCCCTGGGGACAGCCTTTGGAGACTGTCTTAGTTACTCTGCCAGTAGGGGAGGTAATCTCGACGCTTCTATCGCGAAGATAGTCAGCAACGAGATTGTAGATATTGCGGGGACAGTTACGCTTGCGGAGATTGTAGAGCACACTCGGCCACCAGACGTTGTCGAAGGCCCCCGATATGTCAAAGAATAAACCCATGACATATGGGGAGCGTGACCTCGCGGTGACCTCCTGCACCCTGGTGAGGGCGTGGTCCACGGATTTATGCCGCTTGAAACCGAATTGGAGAGGTGAAGAGAGAGGATGTTCGTCGATTAGGGGGCGAAGTCGCGACGCGATAAGTTTTTCCAGGACCTTGCTAAGGACTGGGAGGAGACAGATAGGTCGGTAGGATTTGGGATCCGTGGGACTCTTATCCGGAGATTTAAGAAGCACGCGGACGACGCCGTGCTTCCATTGTTTGGGGAAGGTACCTTCTGCAAGGCAGAGGTTGTATAATCCCACGAGGCACTCCTCCAGAGAACCAGAGTGCTTTAGCATCTCAGCCTCTATGAAGTCGTGCCCCGGGGCCTTTTTGTTCGCGAGGGACCAGATGACTTGTGTCATCTCTTTGGTCGAGAATGGCGGTGTGTCGTCCGTTTGGGGTTGCGCGAGGGACTCGAGACGTACTCTGGCGTGCCAGGTAGTCTCAACTCCGATGTCGTCGTCCGGGACGAGGGTGCGCAAAAGGGTCGTCATGGTCTCTGACCATGAGACCGTCTGGGAACCATTGTTCGCGAGGCCGCTGTGTACGAGCTCAGGGGAGAATTTCTCCGACTGAATTCTATACACAAGGCCGAAGGGATCGGAGTTACCGACTCTGGTGACGAATTCTCTCCAGCTGGTCGTTTTCGCGCAGAGTATCGCTTTGTTGTATTCGCGGCGGAGGAATCTATATTTTTCGAATTCGGTTTCGCGGCGCGAGGGATTAACCGAGTTTTTGTAACGCCGCGATTGGCGCCGTAGGCGGATGCGGAGGGTGGTAAGTTCCTTTGTCCACCACGGGTTGGAGCAAGGGAACTTATGTTTTCGCGGGATGGATTGCTCAGCGGCAGCCACGATGAGCTCTTCGATGCGGCGGGAGAGGGATTCAGCGTCGCGAGAGATGTTGCCGTCGCGTGAGAGCAGATCTTCGCGGCGTGGCTCTAGATATGCGGTGAATCTATCCCAGTCTGCTCTAGCTGGGTTAAAGCGGGCGGTTTGGAGATACGGTCGAGGGGGATCCGGTTGGGCGACTCTAAAGCTGACCACATTGTGATCGCTCATTGTAATTTTATTGTGTACGGTCCACTCGCGAAGGAGTTTTCCGCAACAAGGGGTTGTAAGGGTGAGGTCGATATTTGACCTGCCCCGAAGGTTATCGAATGTGGCATGGGGAGAAGGCAGGTTCTGAATCTGGAGGCCATGCTGCGCGAGCAGAAACTCGAGCGCAAGGCCTCTTTCATCAGTCTGCCTGCTGTGCCATAGGGAGGATTTCGCGTTTGTGTCGGCGCAGATAATGATCTTCCGACCGCGGAGGGACCGTAAAATCAAATCGAGATGCGCGAGATATGGCTGAATGTCATCGCAAAATTGAAAGTACGCTGATACGAGGACGTATTCAGCGTGCGCGGAGGTAACCTCGATACACACAAAGTGTGTGTTTGAGAGATGATCTAATTTAATAGCGGTGAGCAGTGGATCGACAATGGCGATGACTGCCCTGGGCTTGGTCGGGTTCTTAATACGCGCGAAGGTTTTGGTGTCCGATATGACGCGAGTTCGCAGGCCGAGGCCGCGCACTGCGCCATTGAAAATGTACGGTTCTTGAATTAAGATGACATCCAGTTTCAAATCATCCGATACTTTACGTAGTTCGGATGATACCGACATCGAGCCCTGGCTGTTTATCTGAGCAATCCGGAGGGCGCGATTCGCGGTTGGGGAGCTACTGCGGTAGACGGGGGCGTTGTGCGCCATTATTTACCGTAGTCGACGCGAGAAATGTAAATTTGCAGCGCATGCTTATACGCGGGGCAGTCGGAAGCGCGAGAAGTAGATAGGGACAGAGGGAATCTCGTTAATCCATTCATGCGCGTCACTAATTAGATGACGAGGCATTTGGCTACCTTAAGAGAGTCATAGTTACTCCCGCCGTTTACCCGCGCTTATTTGAATTTCTTCACGTTGACATTCAGAGCACTGGGCAGAAATCACATTGCGTCAACACCCGCGAGGGCCATCGCAATGCTTTGTTTTAATTAGACAGTCGGATTCCCCTAGTCCGTGCCAGTTCTGAGCTGAGCGTTGAATGGCGGCCGAAGAGGA
>CAVMBF010000001.1:1357500-1365000 GCA_963675795.1 Crossocerus cetratus
TTTTTTCTTTCTTTCGGGGATATATCCGTACTCGCTCTTCCCGTTTCAACAATGTAAATTGACATTGTATGTTCAAACCATTAACGTTTCTCCACCTTTCACTGCTAGATACTGAGCAGAACTTTTCTTTTAGCAGTACTTTTCCACTCGGAGAGGACATCGTGCCGCCACGGCTTATTCCGAGAGGAACTCCTGCCGCCACGGCTTACTCCGAGAGGGGCCCGGACCGCCACGGCTTATTCCGAGAGGAGAACTCCCGCCACGGCTTACTCCGAGAGGAGAAATCCCGCCACGGCTTACTCCGAGAGGTGTACTCTCGCCACGGCTTACTCCGAGAGATGAACTCTCGCCACGGCTTACTCCGAGAGGAGCTCGTGCCGCCACGGCTTACTCCGAAAGGAGCACATACCGCCACGGCTTACTCCGAGAGGAGCAAGTACCGCCACGGCTTACTCCGAGAGGAGCAAGTACCGCCACGGCTTACTCCGAGAGGAGCAAGTACCGCCACGGCTTACTCCGAGAGGAGCAAGTACCGCCACGGCTTACTCCGAAAGGAGCACGTACCGCCACGGCTTACTCCGAGAGGAGCAAGTACCGCCACGGCTTACTCCGAGAGGAGCAAGTAGCGCCACGGCTTACTCCGAGATGAGCTCGTGCCGCCACGGCTTACTCCGAGAGGAACTCCTGCCGCCACGGCTTACTCCGAGAGGTGAACATCCGCCACGGCTTACTCCGAGAGGAGAACCCCCGCCACGGCTTACTCCGAGAGGTGTACTCTCGCCACGGCTTACTCCGAGAGGGGAACTCCCGCCACGGCTCACTCCGAGAGGTGTACTCTCGCCACGGCTTACTCCGAGAGATGAACTCTCGCCACGGCTTACTCCGAGAGGAGCTCCTGCCGCCACGGCTTACTCCGAGAGGTGAACATCCGCCACGGCTTACTCCGAGAGGAGAACCCCCGCCACGGCTTACTCCGAGAGGTGTACTCTCGCCACGGCTTACTCCGAGAGGGGAACTCCCGCCACGGCTCACTCCGAGAGGTATACTCTCGCCACGGCTTACTCCGAGAGATGAACTCTCGCCACGGCTTACTCCGAGAGGAGCTCGTGCCGCCACGGCTTACTCCGAGAGGAGAGCTCCCGCCACGGCTTACTCCGAGAGGAGCACGTACCGCCACGGCTTACTCCGAAAGGAGCACGTACCGCCACGGCTTACTCCGAGAGGAGCAAGTACCGCCACGGCTTACTCCGAAAGGAGCACGTACCGCCACGGCTTACTCCGAGAGGAGCAAGTACCGCCACGGCTTACTCCGAGAGGGGCTCGAGCCGCCACGGCTTACTCCGAGAGGAGCAAGTACCGCCACGGCTTACTCCGAGAGGAGCAAGTACCGCCACGGCTTACTCCGAAAGGAGCACGTACCGCCACGGTTTACTCCGAGAGGAGCAAGTACCGCCACGGCTTACTCCGAGAGGGGCTCGTGCCGCCACGGCTTACTCCGAGAGTAGAACTCCCGCCACGGCTTACTCCGAGAGGAGCTCCTGCCGCCACGGCTTACTCCGAGAGGTGAATATCCGCCACGACTTACTCCGAAAGGAGAACTCTCGCCACGGCTTACTCCGAGAGGAGCACGTACCGCCACGGCTTACTTCGAGAGGAGAACTCTCGTCACGGCTTACTCCGAGAGGTACTTCGTCCGCCACGGCCTACTCCGAGAGTTGAAGTTCCGCCACGGCTTACTCCGACAGGTGAATCCTCGCCACGGCTTACTCCGAGAGGCGCTCGTGTCACCACGGCTTACACCGAGAGGAGCACGTACCGCCACGGCTTACTCCGAGAGGAGCAAGTACCGCCACGGCTTACTCCGAGAGGGGCTCGTGCCGCCACGGCTTACTCCGAGAGTAGAACTCCCGCCACGGCTTACTCCGAGAGGAGAACCCCCGCCACGGCTTACTCCGAGAGGTGTACTCTCGCCACGGCTTACTCCGAGAGGAGAGCTCCCGCCACGGCTTACTCCGAGAGGAGCACGTACCGCCACGGCTTACTCCGAAATGAGCACGTACCGCCATGGCTTACTCCGAGAGGAGCAAGTACCGCCACGGCTTACTCCGAAAGGAGCACGTACAGCCACGGCTTACTCCGAGAGGAGCAAGTACCGCCACGGCTTACTCCGAAATGAGCACGTACCGCCGCGGCTTACTCCGAGAGGAGCAAGTACCGCCACGGCTTACTCCGAGAGGAGCAAGTACCGCCACGGCTTACTCCGAAAGGAGCACGTACCGCCACGGCTTACTCCGAGAGGAGCAAGTACCGCCACGGCTTACTCCGAGAGGGGCTCGTTCCGCCACGGCTTACTCCGAGAGTAGAACTCCCGCCACGGCTTACTCCGAGAGGAGCTCCTGCCGCCACGGCTTACTCCGAGAGGTGAACATCCGCCACGACTTACTCCGAAAGGAGAACTCTCGCCACGGCTTACTCCGAGAGGAGCACGTACCGCCACGGCTTACTTCGAGAGGAGAACTCTCGTCACGGCTTACTCCGAGAGGTACTTCGTCCGCCACGGCCTACTCCGAGAGTTGAAGTTCCGCCACGGCTTACTCCGACAGGTGAATCCTCGCCACGGCTTACTCCGAGAGGCGCTCGTGTCACCACGGCTTACACCGAGAGGAGCACGTACCGCCACGGCTTACTCCGAGAGGAGCAAGTACCGCCACGGCTTACTCCGAGAGGGGCTCGTGCCGCCACGGCTTACTCCGAGAGTAGAACTCCCGCCACGGCTTACTCCGAGAGGAGCTCCTGCCGCCACGGCTTACTCCGAAAGGTGAACATCCGCCACGACTTACTCCGAAAGGAGCACGTACCGCCACGGCTTACTCCGAGATGAAAACGTACCGCCACGGCTTACTCCGAGAGGAGCACGTACCGCCACGGCTTACTTCGAGAGGAGAACTCTCGTCACGGCTTACTCCGAGAGGTACTTCGTCCGCCACGGCCTACTCCGAGAGTTGAAGTTCCGCCACGGCTTACTTCGACAGGTGAATCCTCGCCACGGCTTACTCCGAGAGGCGCTCGTGTCACCACGGCTTACTCCGCGAGGACGACGTACCGCCACGGCTTACTCCGAGGGGGAACTCCCGCCACGACTGACTCCGGGAGGAACTCCTGCCGCCACGGCTTACTCCGAGAAGAGAAATCCCGCCACGGCTTACTCCGAGAGGAGCACGTACCGCCACGGCTTACTCCGAGAGGAGAACTCCCGCCTTGGCTTACTCCGAGAGGAGCTCCTGCCGCCACGGCTTACTCCGAGAGGTGAACATCCGCCACGACTTACTCCGAAACGAGAACTCTCGCCACGGCTTACTCCGAGAGGGGCTCGTGCCGCCACGGCTTACTCCGAGAGGAGAACTCCCGCCACGGCTTACTCCGAGATGTGAACATCCGCCACGACTTACTCCGAAAGGAGCACGTACCGCCACGGCTTACTCCGAGATGAGAACGTACCGCCACGGCTTACTCCGAGAGGAGCACGTACCGCCACGGCTTACTTCGAGAGGAGAACTCTCGTCACGGCTTACTCCGAGAGGCACTTCGTCCGCCACGGCCTACTCCGAGAGTTGAAGTTCCGCCACGGCTTACTTCGACAGGTGAATCCTCGCCACGGCTTACTCCGAGAGGCGCTCGTGTCACCACGGCTTACTCCGAGAGGACGACGTACCGCCACGGCTTACTCCGAGGGGGAACTCCCGCCACGACTGACTCCGGGAGGAACTCCTGCCGCCACGGCTTACTCCGAGAGGAGTACTCCCGCCACGACTTACTCCGAGAGGAGAACTCCCGCCACGGCTTACTCCGAGAGGAGCACGTACCGCCACGGCTTACTCCGAGAGGACGACGTACCGCCACGGCTTACTCCGAGAGGAGAACTCCCGCCACGGTTTACTCCGAGAGAAGCTCGTGCCAGCACGGCTTACTCCGAGAGGAGAACTCCTGTCACGGCTTACTCCGAGAGGAGAAATCCCGCCACGGCTTACTCCGAGAGGAGTACTCCCGCCACGACTTACTCCGAGAGGAGAACTCCCGCCACGGCTTACTCCGAGAGGAGCACGTACCGCCACGGCTTACTCCGAGAGGACGACGTACCGCCACGGCTTACTCCGCGAGAAGAAATCTCGCAACGGCTTACTCTGAGAGGAGAAATCCCGCCACGGCTTACTTCGAGTGGAACTCCGGCCGCCACGGCTCACTCCGAGAGGAGAACTCCCGCCACGGCTTACTCCGAGAGAAGCTCGTGCCAGCACGGCTTACTCCGAGAGGAGAACTCCTGTCACGGCTTACCCCGAGGGGGAACTCCCGCCACGGCTTACTCCGAGAGGAACTCCTGCCGCCACGGCTTACTCGGAGCGGTGAACATCCGCCACGGCTTACTACGAAAGGAGCACGTACCGCCACGGCTTACTCCGAGAGGAGAACTCCCGCCACGGCTTACTCCGAGAGGCGAACATCCGCCACGGCTTACTCCGAAAGTAGCACGTACCGCCACGGCTTACTCCGAGAGATGAACATCCGCCACGGCTTACTCCGAGAGGTGAATCCTCGCCACGGCTTACTCCGAGTGGAACTCCGGCCGCCACGGCTTAATCCGAGAGGAGAACAGCCGCCACGGCTTACTCCGAGAGGAGCTCCTGCCGCCACGGCTTACTCCGAAAGGTGAACATCCGCCACGACTTACTCCGAAAGGAGCACGTACCGCCACGGCTTACTCCGAGATGAAAACGTACCGCCACGGCTTACTCCGAGAGGAGCACGTACCGCCACGGCTTACTTCGAGAGGAGAACTCTCGTCACGGCTTACTCCGAGAGGTACTTCGTCCGCCACGGCCTACTCCGAGAGTTGAAGTTCCGCCACGGCTTACTTCGACAGGTGAATCCTCGCCACGGCTTACTCCGAGAGGCGCTCGTGTCACCACGGCTTACTCCGCGAGGACGACGTACCGCCACGGCTTACTCCGAGGGGGAACTCCCGCCACGACTGACTCCGGGAGGAACTCCTGCCGCCACGGCTTACTCCGAGAAGAGAAATCCCGCCACGGCTTACTCCGAGAGGAGCACGTACCGCCACGGCTTACTCCGAGAGGAGAACTCCCGCCTTGGCTTACTCCGAGAGGAGCTCCTGCCGCCACGGCTTACTCCGAGAGGTGAACATCCGCCACGACTTACTCCGAAACGAGAACTCTCGCCACGGCTTACTCCGAGAGGGGCTCGTGCCGCCACGGCTTACTCCGAGAGGAGAACTCCCGCCACGGCTTACTCCGAGATGTGAACATCCGCCACGACTTACTCCGAAAGGAGCACGTACCGCCACGGCTTACTCCGAGATGAGAACGTACCGCCACGGCTTACTCCGAGAGGAGCACGTACCGCCACGGCTTACTTCGAGAGGAGAACTCTCGTCACGGCTTACTCCGAGAGGCACTTCGTCCGCCACGGCCTACTCCGAGAGTTGAAGTTCCGCCACGGCTTACTTCGACAGGTGAATCCTCGCCACGGCTTACTCCGAGAGGCGCTCGTGTCACCACGGCTTACTCCGAGAGGACGACGTACCGCCACGGCTTACTCCGAGGGGGAACTCCCGCCACGACTGACTCCGGGAGGAACTCCTGCCGCCACGGCTTACTCCGAGAGGAGTACTCCCGCCACGACTTACTCCGAGAGGAGAACTCCCGCCACGGCTTACTCCGAGAGGAGCACGTACCGCCACGGCTTACTCCGAGAGGACGACGTACCGCCACGGCTTACTCCGAGAGGAGAACTCCCGCCACGGTTTACTCCGAGAGAAGCTCGTGCCAGCACGGCTTACTCCGAGAGGAGAACTCCTGTCACGGCTTACTCCGAGAGGAGAAATCCCGCCACGGCTTACTCCGAGAGGAGTACTCCCGCCACGACTTACTCCGAGAGGAGAACTCCCGCCACGGCTTACTCCGAGAGGAGCACGTACCGCCACGGCTTACTCCGAGAGGACGACGTACCGCCACGGCTTACTCCGAGAGGAGAACTCCCGCCACGGTTTACTCCGAGAGAAGCTCGTGCCAGCACGGCTTACTCCGAGAGGAGAACTCCTGTCACGGCTTACTCCGAGAGGAGAAATCCCGCCACGGCTTACTCCGAGAGGAGTACTCCCGCCACGACTTACTCCGAGAGGAGAACTCCCGCCACGGCTTACTCCGAGAGGAGCACGCACCGCCACGGCTTACTCCGAGAGATGAACTCTCGCCACGGTTTACTCCGAGAGGAGAAATCCCGCCACGACTTACTCCGAGAGGTACTTCGTCCGCCACGGCTTACTCCGCGAGAAGAAATCTCGCAACGGCTTACTCTGAGAGGAGAAATCCCGCCACGGCTTACTTCGAGTGGAACTCCGGCCGCCACGGCTCACTCCGAGAGGAGAACTCCCGCCACGGCTTACTCCGAGAGAAGCTCGTGCCAGCACGGCTTACTCCGAGAGGAGAACTCCTGTCACGGCTTACCCCGAGGGGGAACTCCCGCCACGGCTTACTCCGAGAGGAACTCCTGCCGCCACGGCTTACTCGGAGCGGTGAACATCCGCCACGGCTTACTACGAAAGGAGCACGTACCGCCACGGCTTACTCCGAGAGGAGAACTCCCGCCACGGCTTACTCCGAGAGGCGAACATCCGCCACGGCTTACTCCGAAAGTAGCACGTACCGCCACGGCTTACTCCGAGAGATGAACATCCGCCACGGCTTACTCCGAGAGGTGAATCCTCGCCACGGCTTACTCCGAGTGGAACTCCGGCCGCCACGGCTTAATCCGAGAGGAGAACAGCCGCCACGGCTTACTCCGAGAGGAGAACTCCCGCCACGGCTTACTCCGAGAGGAGAACTCCCGCCACGGTTTACTCCGCGAGAAGCTCGTGCCAGCACGGCTTACTCCGAGAGGAGAACTCCTGTCACGGCTTACTCCGAGAGGAGAAATCCCGCCACGGCTTACTCCGAGAGGAGTACTCCCGCCACGACTTACTCCGAGAGGAGAACTCCCGCCACGGCTTACTCCGAGAGGAGCACGCACCGCCACGGCTTACTCCGAGAGATGAACTCTCGCCACGGTTTACTCCGAGAGGAGAAATCCCGCCACGACTTACTCCGAGAGGTACTTCGTCCGCCACGGCTTACTCCGCGAGAAGAAATCTCGCAACGGCTTACTCTGAGAGGAGAAATCCCGCCACGGCTTACTTCGAGTGGAACTCCGGCCGCCACGGCTCACTCCGAGAGGAGAACTCCCGCCACGGCTTACTCCGAGAGAAGCTCGTGCCAGCACGGCTTACTCCGAGAGGAGAACTCCTGTCACGGCTTACCCCGAGGGGGAACTCCCGCCACGGCTTACTCCGAGAGGAACTCCTGCCGCCACGGCTTACTCGGAGCGGTGAACATCCGCCACGGCTTACTACGAAAGGAGCACGTACCGCCACGGCTTACTCCGAGAGGA
>CAVMBF010000001.1:1370000-1390000 GCA_963675795.1 Crossocerus cetratus
GCTTGCGGAGATTGTAGAGCACACTCGGCCACCAGACGTTGTCGAAGGCCCCCGATATGTCAAAGAATAAACCCATGACATATGGGGAGCGTGACCTCGCGGTGACCTCCTGCACCCTGGTGAGGGCGTGGTCCACGGATTTATGCCGCTTGAAACCGAATTGGAGAGGTGAAGAGAGAGGATGTTCGTCGATTAGGGGGCGAAGTCGCGACGCGATAAGTTTTTCCAGGACCTTGCTAAGGACTGGGAGGAGACAGATAGGTCGGTAGGATTTGGGATCCGTGGGACTCTTATCCGGAGATTTAAGAAGCACGCGGACGACGCCGTGCTTCCATTGTTTGGGGAAGGTACCTTCTGCAAGGCAGAGGTTGTATAATCCCACGAGGCACTCCTCCAGAGAACCAGAGTGCTTTAGCATCTCAGCCTCTATGAAGTCGCGCCCCGGGGCCTTTTTGTTCGCGAGGGACCAGATGACTTGTGTCATCTCTTTGGTCGAGAATGGCGGTGTGTCGTCCGTTTGGGGTTGCGCGAGGGACTCGAGACGTACTCTGGCGTGCCAGGTAGTCTCAACTCCGATGTCGTCGTCCGGGACGAGGGTGCGCAAAAGGGTCGTCATGGTCTCTGACCATGAGACCGTCTGGGAACCATTGTTCGCGAGGCCGCTGTGTACGAGCTCAGGGGAGAATTTCTCCGACTGAATTCTATACACAAGGCCGAAGGGATCGGAGTTACCGACTCTGGTGACGAATTCTCTCCAGCTGGTCGTTTTCGCGCAGAGTATCGCTTTGTTGTATTCGCGGCGGAGGAATCTATATTTTTCGAATTCGGTTTCGCGGCGCGAGGGATTAACCGAGTTTTTGTAACGCCGCGATTGGCGCCGTAGGCGGATGCGGAGGGTGGTAAGTTCCTTTGTCCACCACGGGTTGGAGCAAGGGAACTTATGTTTTCGCGGGATGGATTGCTCAGCGGCAGCCACGATGAGCTCTTCGATGCGGCGGGAGAGGGATTCAGCGTCGCGAGAGATGTTGCCGTCGCGTGAGAGCAGATCTTCGCGGCGTGGCTCTAGATATGCGGTGAATCTATCCCAGTCTGCTCTAGCTGGGTTAAAGCGGGCGGTTTGGAGATACGGTCGAGGGGGATCCGGTTGGGCGACTCTAAAGCTGACCACATTGTGATCGCTCATTGTAATTTTATTGTGAACGGTCCACTCGCGAAGGAGTTTTCCGCAACAAGGGGTTGTAAGGGTGAGGTCGATATTTGACCTGCCCCGAAGGTTATCGAATGTGGCGTGGGGAGAAGGCAGGTTCTGAATCTGGAGGCCATGCTGCGCGAGCAGAAACTCGAGCGCAAGGCCTCTTTCATCAGTCTGCCTGCTGTGCCATAGGGAGGATTTCGCGTTTGTGTCGGCGCAGATAATGATCTTCCGACCGCGGAGGGACCGTAAAATCAAATCGAGATGCGCGAGATATGGCTGAATGTCATCGCAAAATTGAAAGTACGCTGATACGAGGACGTATTCAGCGTGCGCGGAGGTAACCTCGATACACACAAAGTGTGTGTTTGAGAGATGATCTAATTTAATAGCGGTGAGCAGTGGATCGACAATGGCGATGACTGCCCTGGGCTTGGTCGGGTTCTTAATACGCGCGAAGGTTTTGGTGTCCGATATGACGCGAGTTCGCAGGCCGAGGCCGCGCACTGCGCCATTGAAAATGTACGGTTCTTGAATTAAGATGACATCCAGTTTCAAATCATCCGATACTTTACGTAGTTCGGATGATACCGACATCGAGCCCTGGCTGTTTATCTGAGCAATCCGGAGGGCGCGATTCGCGGTTGGGGAGCTACTGCGGTAGACGGGGGCGTTGTGCGCCATTATTTACCGTAGTCGACGCGAGAAATGTAAATTTGCAGCGCATGCTTATACGCGGGGCAGTCGGAAGCGCGAGAGGAGTGGTTGGCGGGTTTACCGGCGCGTTTGCAGTTTATGCAAACGGGATCCTGTTTCGCGCGAGGGCAGTTCTTATTCGCGTGTCCGTCGGCAGCGCAGTGTCCGCACGACTCGGTTTTGGCCGAGCAGTGTTTGGACACATGCCCGAACTGCTGGCAGTTGTAGCACCGGGTGACGCGGAGGTAATCGCGGATGGGACAGGAGTTCCAACCGATAAAAACTCGGCCAGACTCCTTTAGGGTGTCGCGGAGTTTGGGGGACGTTTCGACGACCCACTTGGTCGTGTCGCGCTCTTTTTCGCCGGTTTGCGCCACGAGAATGAATCCGGCGGCGAATTCGGCTTGCGGGGTGGAAGAAAAGTTTTGCGCGTGGATCGTTGCTAGGAGCTCTTCCTTTGACGTGGTAGAGGGCACGTTTGTTAGAATCATGCGCGGGCGCTTGCGGACTGGGACGGAGGCCGTAAGTCCCGCTTTCGCGAGGGCGGGGTGTTCTAAAACTGACGCGGCGTCAGTTTTTCCGTGCGTCTCTACGAGGACGCCGTTATTCGCGATTGGACGCACCTGCCTGATCTTAATATTTTCCTTGTCCGGTGAAAAACTAGAGGTGAGAAGACGGCGAGTGTCTTCGCTGCTTTGGACCGTCGTCGGGTCCTTGGCAAAAACAGTGATGACGTTGCGCGGGGGCCGGATGTTGGCAGGGGGGATATCGCGGCGCGAAACTTGGATCATTTCGGCGTAGGTAGGCGGTTTAGCAGGAGTACCGGCGGACGAGATTTTAGCATTAATGTCGGCGATGTGTGCGGTGGCGGTGCGGAGGCAGTAGATAGGGACATGATTGTATATCGTGAGCGAGAGGGAGCCGCAAAGGCAAGCTCTTGTCGTATGCGGGCAGAGACCCATGCCGACAGATGTTGTGGGCGAAGAGACACTGCTTTGGGAAACACGCGTAGGTGGAATGCGCTCAGGCTTGGAAAAACCCCCGCCTTCACCATCTCTGGATCATCAGGCAGGTAGATCGTCCCGGAAGGGAGGTGAACTCACTTAGCCGCCGCGCCGGTGACTGGGACCGGAGTTCCAGGCAACGTCGCGACGTTACCAGCGGGGGCCACGAGGAGGCGGAGCTCACCAGAGGGACGAATCCCCCTCGACCTCGTGCGGGCGGCAGAGTGCCGTTTTCCGCGTGCGTGAGACATTGAGTGACACACACGCGCTGTGTCCGAGCTGCTCACATTGCTTTCGGAGGAAAGACAATGCCCGCGAAGAGTAACTCGGACGCTGGAGGGGGAAACTTACAGAAGCTAGGTAATTGATTAGTTTGTCACGGACCCAGGAAGAAGAAGCGAGTCGCGGAACGCGAAGAAGTGCGAGAGAATGGGTATTGTGTTTGGCGGACGCGTGCTCAGACGGCGGAACGAGCGATTATATGGTTTATGATAGGGAAAAGCCCGGAGGACGAGAATGCGGTTACGATCCGAAGGGGGTGCCGCGTGCATGGCTGCGTGCTCAGGCGAGCGAAGCGAAGGGGTCAGTAATCATCGGAGAGGTCGGCTACCTGCGCACCTGCTCGCTCCGTCGAGCGGAGCGAGGGGTTCGGGTAACAATGGGAGAGCGAACAATAGGGTCGGGCGCGGCGCGGTCACGATCCGCTGCGTGTGCTCACGGGAGCGCAGCGAGCGAAAGGATGGGTCGCAGTCGGAGGGTTCGGCTACCTGCGCACCTGCTCTCTCTGTCGAGAGGAGCGAAGTGTTCGGGTAACAATAGCGATGGGGTCCGCCGGAGCGGGTGCGGCGCGGTCACGGGTTCTTTCCGGACGAACAGTTTCGCGGGGTTTGAGGGACGCGGCGGCGAATTCGCGGAAGGCGGGGTACACGTGTTCAGTAACTAATGACTCGAGAGGTGCAGGCCAGGCAATACGGTGCTTCTCTAACGCCTGTGAGAGGTTAAGCCGGGGCTGACGCGCGAGGGGGCAGTCATAAACTAAGTGGTCGACGTCATCGGTTTCCCCGCACTGACATTTATCGTCGAGTACGAGCCGATGTTGTGCGAGCTTGGCGTTGAAGCAGCCGTGCCCGGTCATTAGCTGTGTAACGTAATAGTCTAAGGTAATCCAGGTAGCGCACGTTCGATCGCATATGCGCGGGAAGTACCGGTGGGTTAATCGGCCTTTCGAGCTTTCGTCCCAGAGTCGTTGCCAAGTGGCGAGAGTAGATTCGCGGAGGGATTGTTTGAGAGCGGAGATTTGTTTCGCGTCGGGGACTCGATCGAGCGGATCAAGCATGACAGAGCCATACTCGACCCGTCGTTGGTTTTTGAATGCGAAGAGAGCAGCGCGCTCTCTCGCGATTAATTCGACAGGGGGGATACCTGTCAGAGCAAGGAGCGCGTCGCCAGAGACGGTGCGGTAAGCGCGAGACACCCGCAGAAGCGCCTGCCTCTGCGCCTGTCGCAGCCTCTTGACGTGCGCGGAATTTACGCGGTTAGCCCATCCGGGGGCTCCGAAAGTAACAATAGGGACAAAAACGGCGTGGTAGAGGATCGACATCACGTGATGTTTTAAACCCCAGCTGTTGCCAGCTAGGCGCGCAAGCTTGCCGTAGACGGACTTAGCTTTATCGGTTGCGTATTCAATGTGCGGGGTGACGTTAAGGCGCGTTCCTAAAATGGTTCCCAGATATCTGGCGGACGGGAGCATCCGGATGCTGTGTCCACCTATTTTGACTACCGGGGGGCGTTTGATGTCTAAGAATCCTTTGAGAAGAAGCATAAAGGATTTCTTTGGTGACACAGAAAGTTTCTGCTGCTTGCACCACGCTTGCAATTTACCAGTGACTTGGCCGCTGATATCCTGCAACGCGGCCCGCGAGTCAGCAGAGATAAGGACCGCGAGATCGTCGGCGTAGGCGACCGTGTAAGTGGAAGGGGTGTGAATAGAGAGTAGAATCTCATCGAAGATGAGATTCCAGAAAAGGGGACCGAGGACAGAGCCCTGGGGACAGCCTTTGGAGACTGTCTTAGTTACTCTGCCAGTAGGGGAGGTAATCTCGACGCTTCTATCGCGAAGATAGTCAGCAACGAGATTGTAGATATTGCGGGGACAGTTACGCTTGCGGAGATTGTAGAGCACACTCGGCCACCAGACGTTGTCGAAGGCCCCCGATATGTCAAAGAATAAACCCATGACATATGGGGAGCGTGACCTCGCGGTGACCTCCTGCACCCTGGTGAGGGCGTGGTCCACGGATTTATGCCGCTTGAAACCGAATTGGAGAGGTGAAGAGAGAGGATGTTCGTCGATTAGGGGGCGAAGTCGCGACGCGATAAGTTTTTCCAGGACCTTGCTAAGGACTGGGAGGAGACAGATAGGTCGGTAGGATTTGGGATCCGTGGGACTCTTATCCGGAGATTTAAGAAGCACGCGGACGACGCCGTGCTTCCATTGTTTGGGGAAGGTACCTTCTGCAAGGCAGAGGTTGTATAATCCCACGAGGCACTCCTCCAGAGAACCAGAGTGCTTTAGCATCTCAGCCTCTATGAAGTCGTGCCCCGGGGCCTTTTTGTTCGCGAGGGACCAGATGACTTGTGTCATCTCTTTGGTCGAGAATGGCGGTGTGTCGTCTGTTCGGGGTTGCGCGAGGGACTCGAGACGTACTCTGGCGTGCCAGGTAGTCTCAACTCCGATGTCGTCGTCCGGGACGAGGGTGCGCAAAAGGGTCGTCATGGTCTCTGACCATGAGACCGTCTGGGAACCATTGTTCGCGAGGCCGCTGTGTACGAGCTCAGGGGAGAATTTCTCCGACTGAATTCTATACACAAGGCCGAAGGGATCGGAGTTACCGACTCTGGTGACGAATTCTCTCCAGCTGGTCGTTTTCGCGCAGAGTATCGCTTTGTTGTATTCGCGGCGGAGGAATCTATATTTTTCGAATTCGGTTTCGCGGCGCGAGGGATTAACCGAGTTTTTGTAACGCCGCGATTGGCGCCGTAGGCGGATGCGGAGGGTGGTAAGTTCCTTTGTCCACCACGGGTTGGAGCAAGGGAACTTATGTTTTCGCGGGATGGATTGCTCAGCGGCAGCCACGATGAGCTCTTCGATGCGGCGGGAGAGGGATTCAGCGTCGCGAGAGATGTTGCCGTCGCGTGAGAGCAGATCTTCGCGGCGTGGCTCTAGATATGCGGTGAATCTATCCCAGTCTGCTCTAGCTGGGTTAAAGCGGGCGGTTTGGAGATACGGTCGAGGGGGATCCGGTTGAGCGACTCTAAAGCTGACCACATTGTGATCGCTCATTGTAATTTTATTGTGTACGGTCCACTCGCGAAGGAGTTTTCCGCAACAAGGGGTTGTAAGGGTGAGGTCGATATTTGACCTGCCCCGAAGGTTATCGAATGTGGCATGGGGAGAAGGCAGGTTCTGAATCTGGAGGCCATGCTGCGCGAGCAGAAACTCGAGCGCAAGGCCTCTTTCATCAGTCTGCCTGCTGTGCCATAGGGAGGATTTCGCGTTTGTGTCGGCGCAGATAATGATCTTCCGACCGCGGAGGGACCGTAAAATCAAATCGAGATGCGCGAGATATGGCTGAATGTCATCGCAAAATTGAAAGTACGCTGATACGAGGACGTATTCAGCGTGCGCGGAGGTAACCTCGATACACACAAAGTGTGTGTTTGAGAGATGATCTAATTTAATAGCGGTGAGCAGTGGATCGACAATGGCGATGACTGCCCTGGGCTTGGTCGGGTTCTTAATACGCGCGAAGGTTTTGGTGTCCGATATGACGCGAGTTCGCAGGCCGAGGCCGCGCACTGCGCCATTGAAAATGTACGGTTCTTGAATTAAGATGACATCCAGTTTCAAATCATCCGATACTTTACGTAGTTCGGATGATACCGACATCGAGCCCTGGCTGTTTATCTGAGCAATCCGGAGGGCGCGATTCGCGGTTGGGGAGCTACTGCGGTAGACGGGGGCGTTGTGCGCCATTATTTACCGTAGTCGACGCGAGAAATGTAAATTTGCAGCGCATGCTTATACGCGGGGCAGTCGGAAGCGCGAGAGGAGTGGTTGGCGGGTTTACCGGCGCGTTTGCAGTTTATGCAAACGGGATCCTGTTTCGCGCGAGGGCAGTTCTTATTCGCGTGTCCGTCGGCAGCGCAGTGTCCGCACGACTCGGTTTTGGCCGAGCAGTGTTTGGACACATGCCCGAACTGCTGGCAGTTGTAGCACCGGGTGACGCGGAGGTAATCGCGGATGGGACAGGAGTTCCAACCGATAAAAACTCGGCCAGACTCCTTTAGGGTGTCGCGGAGTTTGGGGGACGTTTCGACGACCCACTTGGTCGTGTCGCGCTCTTTTTCGCCGGTTTGCGCCACGAGAATGAATCCGGCGGCGAATTCGGCTTGCGGGGTGGAAGAAAAGTTTTGCGCGCGGATCGTTGCTAGGAGCTCTTCCTTTGACGTGGTAGAGGGCACGTTTGTTAGAATCATGCGCGGGCGCTTGCGGACTGGGACGGAGGCCGTAAGTCCCGCTTTCGCGAGGGCGGGGTGTTCTAAAACTGACGCGGCGTCAGTTTTTCCGTGCGTCTCTACGAGGACGCCGTTATTCGCGATTGGACGCACCTGCCTGATCTTAATATTTTCCTTGTCCGGTGAAAAACTAGAGGTGAGAAGACGGCGAGTGTCTTCGCTGCTTTGGACCGTCGTCGGGTCCTTGGCAAAAACAGTGATGACGTTGCGCGGGGGCCGGATGTTGGCAGGGGGGATATCGCGGCGCGAAACTTGGATCATTTCGGCGTAGGTAGGCGGTTTAGCAGGAGTACCGGCGGACGAGATTTTAGCATTAATGTCGGCGATGTGTGCGGTGGCGGTGCGGAGGCTCGCCTCGTCGATTTTTGCGAGTTTCTGGCGGAGGTCGCGGTTGTCGGCAACAACGCGGTCGTGGGCTTCGCTAAGGAGAGTAAGCGCGCGGATAAGTAGATCGGAGGTCGCTATCGGTATGTTATTATCGGAGTCACGGCAAAGGTTTACTAAGCGCATCACGGCGGTATTAAATCCGATTCCCTCGGAAACTTTAACCTGGTGGGGTGCAGTTGTTGTCTGTTGTGGCGGCGGAGCGGCGGCGGTCGGTGAAGCGGCGGCGGGCGGTGGAACGACGGCGGGCGGTGGAACGGCGGCGGGCGCTGGTTTCTGCAGCTTCTTCTTCTTCTTCTTCGTCACGATGCGTACTTCTCCCGGTGGAATGGAATCCGTCTCTGGGTCCGTTGACGGGCACGTGTCGCGTCTTTTCTTCCTTGCCAGCATTTCGCTCTCGCAATCCATGTTTAGTGGATCGGAAGCAAGCGCGTGGCAGTGCAGAAAAGCGTTGAACACGAAACACAGGACACAGCAGGTAGCGTGGTGACACCGGGCGGCGCGCGGAGCGATCCAGGTATGTGACCCTTGGTCGGAGCAGAGCGGAGCGGAGCGGAGGCACGTCCGTACCCTTCGGCGACTCAAGAGCGACTAGTAGATAGGGACATATATTGTTGCGACGAGTTCCCGACCTCTGTGATGTTCGAAGAGGCGGCGCCGTACCTTGGCCTTGCGGCTATACCGGCTTCTCTCGTCTCCTATCGTTCTCATGTGCCAAGGGCCTCTCCTAAAGGAGCGGCCGAAACCCCACGCCCCCTCGAGTCCAACCCTGTTGTGGATCAGCACCCTTTCGGGTGGGGCTCTCTTTCAAGATCCACTCCCGAGGTACCAGTTAAGGATGTGCCGAGCACTACACTGGTCGGCCGACTGGGGACCGCGGTGTAGTCAACCACCGGTAGCCGGGCAGAGAGCCGAAGCTCTCTTCGCTCAGTACCCCCTGCGGTAAAACGCGTCACGTACGTTTTTGGTCAGCTGTTTAACTATTTAGACTCAGTCGGGCGGACTACGTCTTGCAGCCCGGTCTTCCCTTCGCTTGTCCTCTTTAGCCTTGAGTACCTCAGCTGCGAACATTCGAAATGCCTTGAACATTTGTTCGGACACGAGCTGCCTATCCGTCAGGGGCCATAATAGCCCCTCGTCGGCGGCAGCCTGCATCAGGCATTCTCGCGCTGTTTGGTACTTGGGACAACTGCGCAGCACGTGGCTCGACGTTTCCGTCGCGCCGCAGCCGCACTTGTCGTCCCTAACCAGGGCAAACTGAAATAGCTTGGCCTGGAAATCTCCGTGGCCGCTGAGGAACTGAGTTACGTAGTAACCAGTTTCGACCCAACGTGCCTCGAGTCTTGTGGAGACGCTCTCGAAGAATCCGTACGTAGTACGGCCCTTCACCGACGTCTCCCATCTCAGTTGCCACATGTCTTGAACGGCTCTACGGACATTGGTTTTCACCGTGCCTTTCGAGACTTTGTTCTCGACCATTTCGTCATGGCTTAGGCGATAATCGCCGACTTCAATGCTTTTGAGCGTGCGAGCATTAAACATAGCTACTCTTTCGAGTAACACCAGGTCTATCGGAATCGCACCAGCAATCACGCAGACTGCATCGGTGGAGACCGTTCTGTAGGCCTTAGTGACACGGAGTAGTGCCTGCCTTTGCGCACTCTCCAAGCTACGCCTGGTATGTGCGTTTAGCAGGTCTGCCCACCCCGCGGCTCCGTACGTGGCAACCGGGAGAAACACGCCTTTGTACATAGTACTCATGGCGCGATGCCCCAGTCCCCAGTTTGCTCTTGCAATACCCGCTAACTTGTTAAAGGTTAGCAGGCATTTAGCGCGGACTCTCTTGACGTGGGTGGTTATCCCAACACCAGCGTCTATGTCTACCCCGAGGTACCGAATGGTATCCTGCAGGGGTAGCCGTCTACCATCTACCCGGACCGCTGGGGGTCTTTCCCTGTCAAATCTGCCTTTGAACAGGATCATCTCGGTCTTCGCGGCGGATAGAGTTAACTTCTGAGTATAACACCACCCAGAGACTCCGTCCACCACTCTCTGCGCTCTTTGCTCGATTTCTGCCCGTGACTTCCCGTAGGTTATCACAAGCAGGTCATCGGCGTACGCTACGAGTTCGCAGTGGAACTCTTCTCCTTCCAGGAGCTTTAAGACCCCGTCAAATACGAGGTTCCAGCAACTGGGTCCGAGGATAGACCCCTGCGGACAGCCTTTCGTGACTTGCTTACTCACTATTCCGTGGTTGGACACGATGGACACAACCCGTTTCGCGAAGTAGCTCGTCATAAGGCTATACAGGTTTCTGGGGCAGTCGCGCGTTCTGAGGTTACTCATCACGCTCGGCCACCAGACGTTATCAAACGCCCCTGATATGTCGAAGGCCAGACCTAGCACATACTTCTCCGGCCTACTAGCCACCACCTCGCGGAACGCGACCAGAGCGTGCTCGGTCGATCTCCCGCGGCGGAAGCCGTATTGGCGATCGGATACGTATGGTGCTTGAAGGAAAACGGGCTCTAGCCTCTTGAGCAAGAGCTTTTCGAGGACTTTGCCCAGTACCGACAGCAAGCAGATCGGTCTGTACGACTTAGGGTCGGCAACAGGTTTTGTAGCCGCCTTTAACAGGGCTCGAATTGAGCCATGTTTCCAGCGGGTTGGGAACACTCCGTGTTTTAGACACGCGTTGTAGAGGTCGAGCAGAGCGACTTTTGCCGGCAGAGGCAGTCGCTTAACTACTTCAACCTCCACGCGATCCAACCCGGGGCACTTCCCGTTTTTGAGAGTTTTCACTGCCGCTGCAAATTCCCTTTCTGTGAACGACGGGGTGTCGTCCGCTAAGGGCAGAGCGGCAGCTTCCGCTCGCAGGAGTGCCTGTTCGGGCGAGTCGCTTTCCGGGCTGTCATCAGGAATTAGCGCGTGTAGGAGCGTCTCAGCCGAGGATTCCCATGTCATCGTATGACCGTCTGTGGTACGGAGGTTGCTCATCGCAGCCTCAGTTCTGAGCCTACCCATCGCGATGCGGTAGGGAAGGCCCCATGGCTCTTTGTTTCCCTCTTTCGTTACGAAAGCGTTCCAGCTTCGTAACTTTGCGGTTCTAATAGCGGCCGTGTACGACTTTCTCTCCTCGAGGTACTCGTCGTGCTTGGTCGCCTTTAGGTCGGCATCTCTTATAGACTGAAAGGCGCGCCGTAATTTATAGACGCGCTTCTTTCGTCTCGTGAGCTCGTCGCTCCACCAGGGGACGGCTCTTCCGCGCTTTTTCCTCGGGGGCATCGCGGCGTTGCACGCTGCGACGATTGATTGCTCAATCTGTGTCGCGCGTGCCTCTGTCTCCTCCGGTCCGGAGAGGACCAGTGGAGGGAGGTCCCGCAGTTGCTCCTCGAGGATTTTCTCAAAGTTCGGCCAGTCGGCCTTCCTTGTGGGGAACCGCCCCTCTCGGGGCTGATCCTCTTCAGTGCGTTCGAGGTTGAGCTCAAAAGCAATAGCACGGTGGTCGCTGGACGTAAGGTCATCTCTGACCTCCCAGCTTCGAACCAGTCCGGCTGCATCGAGCGTTGCCACTGTAACGTCGATGTATGACTCTCCGCACGAGCTGGAGAATGTTGCCATGCTGCCAGCCTCGTTCAGAACAATCAGGCCGTGCATTGAGAGGAGCTCTTCGAGCGCCTCTCCTCGGGCGTGTGCTGCCGCCGCTCCCCATAGGGGAGACTTGGCGTTGGCATCGGCCCCCAGCACGATTCGGCCTGTTCCGATCTCTTGTAGGGCCCGATCTAGTCTTGTCAGGCTGCTCTCTATCTCGTCAGAGAATTGAAAGTACTGACTGACCAGATACAGGTCCGTATTCTCTACTTTCGTGTGCACGCAGACGATGTGCCCGTCGTTCAGGTGCGAGAGACTCACGACTGTGAGAGATGGGTTCCGGACCGCGATTGCGGCCATCACCTCCGTCCCTCCGCCCGTGTAAAGGCGTGTCGTGACTCCCAAGCCCGTAACTACGCCTTTGACGTTATACGGTTCCTGGACGAGCACGATATCAACGTCTAGTCGTTCAAGTGCGACACGAAGTTCGTCTGTAACAGTTCTTGAACGCTGCATATTCAACTGCAATATTCGTAACCTGCTACTTAGACGCGAGCAACGGGCTTCTTTATCCATTGATGGTGCGTGACTTCACCAACTGGATAGCCTCATTGTACGATGGGCAGCTTCTGCTCATAAGCCCGTGGTTGTGCTGCTTGCCGACTCGCTTGCAGTTCGAGCAGACCGGAGCCCGCCCCTTCTGCTTGCAGTCGGCAGTGGTATGCCCCGTTTCGGCGCAGTGACCGCACACACTGGCTGCGGCATTGCAGAATTTGGACAGGTGTCCAAATCTCTGGCACTTGAAGCACCGGTTAACGGAGTGGAAATCTTGCACACGGCAAGACGCCCACTCGACGAACACCCGGTCGCCCTGTCCCCGGATGCAGGATCGCATCTCCGGCGGGACCTCGATCATCCAGGTCGAGGTACTGGTGGCTGCCTTGCCTGCTGGGGTTCTAACCTCGGGCTTCAGTTTTGACCCGGACTCGGACTTGGGCGTTGCCTTTGTCTCTGTCCCGGTCACTGGAGCCCTGGTCGAGGTCTTAAACCTCAGCTTAACGGCTGCGGCCATTTCCTCTCTGACCTTGTTCGAGAGGCTACGGAGATTCTGTTTCTTTATACAAGAAACAAACTTCTCCAGGGTGATCTCACTGGGCACGTGGAAGACCCGAAGGGTCGGGTTCCTCTTGCCCAGTACTCTAGCGCTTAATCCGGCGTCCCGGAGTAGCGCACTCGCCGTAAACGCTTCGAGGTGAGCCGCCTCCTCGGTTTCGATGGCGATTCCATTGCTATGGATCCGCCGAACCGACTTGACGGCTATTTTCTCCCTCGAGGGCTTCACCAGTTGCAGGACAGCTCGCTTGGTAGCTTCGCTGTCCTGGTACTTTTCAGCCGACTCCGGGAAGATCTTGACCACGTGAAGTGGTCTGACCTCCTTAGTCGGTGGTACACCCGGTCTCTTCGCGCTTACTGTCTTCAGCGCTTGGGCATAGCTATAAATAGCTGGCCTGGGAGCTTGCGCTTCCTTTGGCCGCCCGGCACCAGGCTTCGCAGCCTTGGTGCGCGCTGAAGGCGCTTTTTCGAGTTGCTTGGCAACTCGGTTCAGCGACTTCTCGACCGTTGTCTTAACGGCGCGCTGCGATACTGTCGCAGCTTCGAGCGCCGTCAGACGTCCTTCCAGGGTTGCCCCGTGTTGGAGCACTTCCCTTAGAAGGCCGGTCAGAGCGGAAAATTGGCTCATGACATGGCCCGCAACCTCTTTGCTTACCTTGCTAGAAGGTTTCAGCAAGAGGTTTTGCAGGGCCTCCTCATGGGCCTGGGCCTTGGCCATCACCTCGTCCAGACGGGTTGTGGCCGTCTCGGATTCGGCTTTGGCTGCAGCCTTTTTCCTGGCCAAGCGGGCCTTGCGCTTTTGGTTTCTAGTCGTAGCCGGTGCCGCTACATGGCGGTCACGCTGGCTTGCCGACGGGTTTGCCGCGGAATGGCTCGGGGGTTGGAGGCGCGTTGCCTCCTGCTCCTTGCGGTCACGCTGGCGCGCCGGTGAGCTTGCCGCGGAATGGCCATTGGAGCTAGCTTCCCTCGTTATCCTGGGGCGGGCACCCTGGCTGGCTGGTTGGCCTGCCTTGGGTTCGCCCTGGACGACCGAGGTTTTGCTCTCTTTCGAGAGCTTTGCCGGCTTCGACCTGGTTGCGGATGTTCCGAGGGCTGCCTCCGTCAGCTCCCCGGTATCCGCATTGGAGGTGGACTTGGGCGGAGGCCTTACGTCCGGGGAGTCCCTTACGGGACTCTCGCCCAGACTCCGGCTGCGTCTCGCCTTCGTCCTCTTTTTAGTGGCGCGATGCGCCACCTCGGCCTGCGGTTCCACGTCTGGCTCCGCTGGTCGTTTCCTCCCTTTGGAGCTCCCTTTGGAGAGCTCCCGAGTGGCAGTCGCCTCTACCGGCGGCACGTCCACTCGACTTTTGCGCCTGGAACGCCCCTGGGGGCGTTCTAACGTGGCAGCTTCCTTGTCAGGAAGCACGTCCACGGGCGTCTGCTCTTTGGCCTCTTTCGAAGCCGCTGGATTGGTCGCTGCCCCGGAGGGCAACGTTTCCGTCTCCATCTCGTGCGTCCCTTTCGGGGACAATGGTGTTGTTATGTTATCATCCATTTGCTTTTTCTATTCGTCCTGCAGCGCTGCCCAGCCTCCTTGGACCCTCATGTGGAACCCGACAGTAGCCCTCGTGCAACAGCGCAATGCCGCGAGAGGGGGTGCCGGGTTAGGCTTACGCACAGGATATAGTCCGCTTGTAGTGGCCGACTGGGTCTCCCCAGACTCCACTGCCCGCTTCCTCGCCCACTTGGAGTTCGCTCGTACGAGCGTTTCCTAGCCGATTGGTCAGCCATAGGGCTACTTTTCTCGGCTGACCTCCCGTTTAGTCGAAGCTGTGGCCAAAGGTACGTGTTGGAGGGGCCCTCCGAACCCAAGGGAGGGGCCTCCTCAGATCCCAGGATCCACTTTTCCGACGACACGGGTTGCAGCGCACGGCAAACGCGCAGGGGGTTAACAGCCAATCCCCATGGCTGGTCTATACCTCTGCGCCGGCGGGGTTCCCGCCGGCGGGCCAGTGCTACTATTGAGGTGGCCTTGCCACCTATTCTCTAGTGGCCATTTGCTAGCGCTGCCTCTACCGAGAGCGCGGTCCTTTTCGGGGACTCCGTCGATACTCTCTGGCAGGCTGACAACGCTACCGCCTTACCCGGTCCCCGCCGAGTGGTCGAGGAGGATTCCCGAGGGAAAAGCTTCGCCGTCCTTAGTGCGTTCAATGGAGGCTGGGAAGGCTATATGGTTTCGGCCGCATGAGAGGCACCAGATGAGGTTCAATTGGACCAACATCGCCTCGCGGCCTTGCAGTGGATTACGCAGGGGTTAAACAAGCGACGCCGCGGACAGACTGGCAGCTCGGGGATGCCAGCCCGTCCGCCTGCAAGGCGAGCGCTCGAGATCGCACTAGCGCGGCGAACCGTGCTTGCAGTCTGCGACATAGCTCCGTTAGCCCCGACCAACTGTTAGCACAGAAGGCCGGGTTTGCCGGCGGGTACCACTTGGAGGTGGAGCCTGTCTTGAACGTGAGAGGCTAGCGGTCCTGCTGTGAGGACTGTGTGAGCGCATCACGAACCATGTGGGTGCTTTCCCCTTCGGACTCGGTTGGTCACCTGTCGTTCGAGGGCTTGGCGGTGGCGGCATCGCCCTTTCCAAGGGACGCCGCCTGGGTGGTACTTAGGAGCGGTGGCCATTCGGCCCACGGCATCTCCCCTTCCCCCCCTGGCGGCGTCTCCCTTTTCCTGGGACGCAACGGAACTTATACTTAGGAGTGCCTGCGGCTGTTAGGCCGGCAGCGTCTCCCTTTCTAAGTCCGTTCGGCGTCTCCCTTTCCAGGGACGCCGTGGTGCTTGTACTTGGGAGCGGCAGCCGCATTTCGCGGCGTCTCCCTTTCCAGCCCCAACGGCGTCTCCCTTTCCGGGGAGCCAGCTCACCAAGGTCCATTTTTCCGATTAACGAGAAAATGGCCACCGCGCCCTTGGTTGCGCTGGTGGCCTCCTCCGTCCTCCGGGGTGTGCACCCACCCCGCCAGTAGATAGGGACAGAGGGAATCTCGTTAATCCATTCATGCGCGTCACTAATTAGATGACGAGGCATTTGGCTATTATTCATCATTTGCCCTTTTCAGGGCATCAGATATTGTGCCTGAGATGGCAGGCATCACCCCTAAGATTAACGAGGGAGACGAAGTCTACCCTATCCCGGCCCTGCGGCTCGCAGTACGGCCCCCGGTGCCTATGTTGAAAAAGGAGAAAGCTGCTATGCCTCCTATTAGGGCCCGGGTCGACAAGACTTTAATATCCCTTTTGCGCATCAGGTTCCATCTGGTCAGCTCGTTAACCGAAGCCGGACTCCAGATTCCGCGGCACGATAATGTTATAGATGAAAAGTGGACTTCTTTAACATTGTATTTGTCCTTGATCTCCTGGATTAGATCGCTGTTCTGGCTGTAATAACGCGTTTTCCTAGAGTGAGCTGCGTCCAGGTCACTCTGCTCTCCGGTGACTTGTGCGTCTAGGACAAACGCGGATATGCCCAGTTTTGCCACCAAGTCTGGTTTCCTCACTCCTTGCTCGGTGTCGAAGCGTGGCTCTTCGTCGACGATGTAGCCCTGCTGGTTTAGGCCTCTCGCGACATAGTTGGTTATCGCGTTGTGTCTGCGGATCCGTATACCCTTCGTCTTCTGGCAAACCTGGAGTATATGGTTGAGGGTCTCGATATGTCCGCAGCCAGCCCGGCATAGCCGGTCGGCGCGGCGCCCTCTGGTTGTTCTTGACCTGGTCGGGAGCGCGTTGATTCGCAGCCGTACCAGGTTAATATAGTCTCGTCCTGAGAGGAACCGTGTTCCTTCCCGCACCCATTGATGTTGTGACGGGACGCTCGCGCTATCTTTCAGTCCCATGCCGTCTGGTGCTCGATAGAGCATATTGGCCCATCTGTCATCGGCCAGTTCTTTGGTATTGCATAGAACTCCATGATCCTTGAGCCTAAGTTCTTGGACCTGGATGTCCTTGTCGAGGAACTTCTGGATGGCGTTGTTTCTGGCGTCCGTCAGCCTTAATCCGCGCAGGCGGTTCAGCCGGATGCGAGGAACGGTCCATCTAAAGGACGGTACTCCGAGCCCGCCTGCTTTTACAGGCGTGTGGAAATATGCATTCAGCGAGTCATGCGGCAGGTTGAGCCACTTCCTCGCCGTTGCTCTTACCAGTCTATCAAGTCCTTTCAGAAGACTCACCGTGGTGGTCCCCAGGGACAGAAGGTGGTAAAGTCCTGGTATAACGTTAGTCCTCAGCCCATGAAGCCTTTGCTGGGGCTTAAGAGGAGCTCGTGATAATCTGGTCAGAGCTTCCACTAGGTGTTCTGCTGGTTTGCCGCAAAGCTTCCCGTCCGGTGAGAACGGGATCCCAAGGTATCTCCACTCATCGGATCGCTTTAGTGCCGGTATATTCCGCCCTTTGCAGGTGAATGAGGTGCTGGCATCAACCACCACCTTCTTTTCACGGGGCACACTCCTTAAGGCAATTGTGCAGCACTTGTTCGTGTTAACGGTCATCCCACATTGTTCGAGATAGTCATTGGTTATGTCCAGGATGGTCTGCAAACCCGTAGTTGTGGAAGCCATCAGAAGAAGGTCGTCCGCGAATGCAAGCGCATTCACTTTGTAACCATCAACTTCGGCTCCCACACTGTTGGGCAGCGTTCTCAAGAGCCCGTCCATAACCAGGTTAAAGATAAAGGGGGACATTGGGTCCCCCTGCTTGACTCCACATGTGGGTTTGATTATATGTGACTGCCAGCCATCGAACGCTAACTTGGTCGTGCTATTGGTGTATACATAGTCTATGTACTTTACAATTCCCTCGGGGAAGCCAGCTGCTGTTAGTGCTGCTTTGATGGTGTTCGTCGACACTGAGTCGAATGCTTTGGCAACATCCAGACTCGCGATGTAGAGCGGCTTGAATGCCTGCTTATGGTAGCGGAGGATCGTGTCGAGGAGAAACGTACTCTCGGAGCAGCCGTCTTTGTGAATGAAGGCCATCTGCCTCCCGTCGTGGGGCACCAGCTTAGCCATCCGAGTAGCTAAGACCTTATGGTAGGTCCGCGTGATGACTGAGGATACTGTGATCGGCCTGAAATCTGCTGGGGAGGCGGCATCGCTCTTCTTTGGAATTAGCGTTGTGCGCGATTCCAGAAGGTGAGCCGGCACTCTCCCACACCACAGGAAGATGTTAAATAGCCGAATCAGTACCTCTTCCGGCGTTTTTCGTAGGAGTCTCGCGGAGACTCCGTCTGGCCCAGGGGCCGTTGTTAACGGGGGCAGTGCTTTCTTAATTTCCTCGCAGGTGATCGGCTCGTAGATGCTGCTCAAACAACTACTGGGTACCTGATATTCGGGTGCCGTTACTATACTCCGTGTAAATGTGCGCTCCCAGAAGGCCGTCATGTCATCTTTGTCTGGCGAGGTTTCACAGCGGATATCATCGAGGATTGCTCTAAGGCATTTCCCCGGGTTCGCGCTCCATAGTTGTTGGGTTCGAGCGTATTCAGCCCTTCGCTGCTTCCTCCTCGACCGGACCGGCTGGATCTCTGCGCGCCGATTATTTGATGGCCTTCTTGCGGCTACTGGGAACACCTCCAGTAGGTAGAGAGTTATCTCCTCGTTTATATTCTGCGCGTTCCATGTATGGGTGGAACTGCAGATTTCATGAAGTCGCTGGACGTTATGCGACAATCCCGCTGGTCTCTGGAGCTGCCTAAGGTACTGGCGGAGATCCTCTCGGGGGTCGTGAGTTGCCTCTTGACGGTCCAGAGGTGGGCTCGGTATACGTTCGATAAGGAACTCGCGAACGAGTTCCTTGTACTCCGCCCTTCTCCGTTGTCCCTTAATGGCTTCCAGTGATCGTTCCTGGAAGATCCTGTCGAGTTCTTGGTTGATGAAGCGAACTCCATCACGCACCATTCTGGCTTCCTGCCGAGCAAGGAGTGAGAGCTCTTCTAATGACCATCGCGCTTTAGTTGGGAGTATTAAATTCTGCTGGTCGTACCAGTCAGGGTGCGCTCTCCGACTATGCACACCCCTTCCAGTTTTCGTCGCGAAGTTCCGTCCGCAACCGGGGAACTCGCATGCGAACACAGGGCCGGCATCTGGCAAAGCTTCGTCTCCAGATACGCGGCTAAAACTCGGGAGGGAGGTGTCAGTGGACCCTCCCCCATTTCTCTGTATATTTCGTCTATTCGTGCCGAGAAAACTAAGAGACGGTGGGGGTGGCAGCCCCAAGGTCTCTGTGTGTCGTCTTAACTCCGTTAGCCTCCCCCCGGGGGGGGAGTTTCCGGCAGGAACCACTGGGAGGTGGAGTTCGACTTGGTCGGAGAGGCTGAGGTCCTACGAGAGGACTGTATGGCGCATCACGACCCCGTAACTATGTCTCTTATCCCCAAATTCATGGTACAGTGCATGTCTCGGATACTAGGCTTGCGCCCGACACCTCAAACGACTAGCCGAGCCCGTCACGGGAGCATGACACTACCTCGTCGACCCTAGGGTCTAAAAGGAGGCACTCCCCCGATCAGTAACTCTTGGCCGCACCCGTAAGAGAGTCATAGATACTCCCGCCACCCAGTAGCCCATTTGGCTACCTTAAGAGAGTCATAGTTACTCCCGCCGTTTACCCGCGCTTATTTGAATTTCTTCACGTTGACATTCAGAGCACTGGGCAGAAATCACATTGCGTCAACACCCGCGAGGGCCATCGCAATGCTTTGTTTTAATTAGACAGTCGGATTCCCCTAGTCCGTGCCAGTTCTGAGCTGAGCGTTGAATGGCGGCCGAAGAGGACAAAAGAAGCCCGCGAGGGGCCTCAGAAGCCTCGCAGCAAGGAAGATCCGCGGGAGGCCAAGGCACGGGACCGAGTTCGGATCCTGGGCTGTTGCCAACCCGCTCTCCTCGCCCAGGCCCGGCACGTCAGCCAGACCCGCTTCCCTACCAAGCCCGACACGCCCCGCTCCTCAGAGCCAATCCTTATTCCGAAGTTACGGATCCAATTTGCCGACTTCCCTTACCTACATTATTCTATCGACTAGAGGCTCTTTACCTTGGAGACCTGCTGCGGATATGGGTACGAACCGGCGCGACACCTCCACGTGGCCCTCTCCTGGATTTTCAAGGTCCGAGGGGAAGATCCGGACACCGCCGCAACTGCGGTGCTCTTCGCGCTCCAAACCCTATCTCCCTGCTAGAGGTTTCCAGGGAACTCGAACGCTTATACAGAAAAGAAAACTCTTCCCGGATCTCCCGACGGCGTCTCCAGGTCATTTTGGGTTACCCCGACGAACACTCTTACGAGGGCCCGAATTGTATGCGGTTCCGCTGCCGGGTTCCGGAATAGGAACCGGATTCCCTTTCGCCCAACGGGTGTGTGTCTGTGTTTATTGTTACTCATTTGCATTTGGCACAACACCATCATCGACATAGGAT
>CAVMBF010000001.1:1397500-1402500 GCA_963675795.1 Crossocerus cetratus
CTCCGAAAGGAGCACGTACCGCCACGGCTTACTCCGAGAGGAGCAAGTACCGCCACGGCTTACTCCGAAAGGAGCACGTACCGCCACGGCTTACTCCGAGAGGAGCAAGTACCGCCACGGCTTACTCCGAGAGGAGCAAGTACCGCCACGGCTTACTCCGAAAGGAGCACGTACCGCCACGGCTTACTCCGAGAGGAGCAAGTACCGCCACGGCTTACTCCGAGAGGAGCAAGTACCGCCACGGCTTACTCCGAGAGGAGCAAGTACCGCCACGGCTTACTCCGAAAGGAGCACGTACCGCCACGGCTTACTCCGAGAGGAGCAAGTACCGCCACGGCTTACTCCGAGAGGAGCAAGTAGCGCCACGGCTTACTCCGAGATGAGCTCGTGCCGCCACGGCTTACTCCGAGAGGAACTCCTGCCGCCACGGCTTACTCCGAGAGGTGAACATCCGCCACGGCTTACTCCGAGAGGAGAACCCCCGCCACGGCTTACTCCGAGAGGTGTACTCTCGCCACGGCTTACTCCGAGAGGGGAACTCCCGCCACGGCTCACTCCGAGAGGTGTACTCTCGCCACGGCTTACTCCGAGAGATGAACTCTCGCCACGGCTTACTCCGAGAGGAGCTCCTGCCGCCACGGCTTACTCCGAGAGGTGAACATCCGCCACGGCTTACTCCGAGAGGAGAACCCCCGCCACGGCTTACTCCGAGAGGTGTACTCTCGCCACGGCTTACTCCGAGAGGGGAACTCCCGCCACGGCTCACTCCGAGAGGTGTACTCTCGCCACGGCTTACTCCGAGAGATGAACTCTCGCCACGGCTTACTCCGAGAGGAGCTCGTGCCGCCACGGCTTACTCCGAAAGGAGCACATACCGCCACGGCTTACTCCGAGAGGAGCAAGTACCGCCACGGCTTACTCCGAGAGGAGCAAGTACCGCCACGGCTTACTCCGAAAGGAGCACGTACCGCCACGGCTTACTCCGAGAGGAGCAAGTACCGCCACGGCTTACTCCGAAAGGAGCACGTACCGCCACGGCTTACTCCGAGAGGAGCAAGTACCGCCACGGCTTACTCCGAGAGGAGCAAGTACCGCCACGGCTTACTCCGAAAGGAGCACGTACCGCCACGGTTTACTCCGAGAGGAGCAAGTACCGCCACGGCTTACTCCGAGAGGAGCAAGTACCGCCACGGCTTACTCCGAGATGAGCTCGTGCCGCCACGGCTTACTCCGAGAGGAGAGCTCCCGCCACGGCTTACTCCGAGAGGAGCACGTACCGCCACGGCTTACTCCGAAAGGAGCACGTACCGCCACGGCTTACTCCGAGAGGAGCAAGTACCGCCACGGCTTACTCCGAAAGGAGCACGTACCGCCACGGCTTACTCCGAGAGGAGCAAGTACCGCCACGGCTTACTCCGAGAGGAGCAAGTACCGCCACGGCTTACTCCGAAAGGAGCACGTACCGCCACGGCTTACTCCGAGAGGAGCAAGTACCGCCACGGCTTACTCCGAGAGGAGCAAGTACCGCCACGGCTTACTCCGAGAGGAGCAAGTAGCGCCACGGCTTACTCCGAGATGAGCTCGTGCCGCCACGGCTTACTCCGAGAGGAGAACCCCCGCCACGGCTTACTCCGAGAGGTGTACTCTCGCCACGGCTTACTCCGAGAGGGGAACTCCCGCCACGGCTCACTCCGAGAGGTGTACTCTCGCCACGGCTTACTCCGAGAGGGGAACTCCCGCCACGGCTCACTCCGAGAGGTATACTCTCGCCACGGCTTACTCCGAGAGATGAACTCTCGCCACGGCTTACTCCGAGAGGAGCTCGTGCCGCCACGGCTTACTCCGAGAGGAGCAAGTACCGCCACGGCTTACTCCGAGATGAGCTCGTGCCGCCACGGCTTACTCCGAGAGGAGAGCTCCCGCCACGGCTTACTCCGAGAGGAGGACGTACCGCCACGGCTTACTCCGAAAGGAGCACGTACCGCCACGGCTTACTCCGAGAGGAGCAAGTACCGCCACGGCTTACTCCGAAAGGAGCACGTACCGCCACGGCTTACTCCGAGAGGAGCAAGTACCGCCACGGCTTACTCCGAAAGGAGCACGTACCGCCGCGGCTTACTCCGAGAGGAGCAAGTACCGCCACGGCTTACTCCGAGAGGAGCAAGTACCGCCACGGCTTACTCCGAAAGGAGCACGTACCGCCACGGCTTACTCCGAGAGGAGCAAGTACCGCCACGGCTTACTCCGAGAGGGGCTCGTGCCGCCACGGCTTACTCCGAGAGTAGAACTCCCGCCACGGCTTACTCCGAGAGGAGCTCCTGCCGCCACGGCTTACTCCGAGAGGGGAACATCCGCCACGACTTACTCCGAAAGGAGAACTCTCGCCACGGCTTACTCCGAGAGGAGCACGTACCGCCACGGCTTACTTCGAGAGGAGAACTCTCGTCACGGCTTACTCCGAGAGGTACTTCGTCCGCCACGGCCTACTCCGAGAGTTGAAGTTCCGCCACGGCTTACTCCGACAGGTGAATCCTCGCCACGGCTTACTCCGAGAGGCGCTCGTGTCACCACGGCTTACACCGAGAGGAGCACGTACCGCCACGGCTTACTCCGAGAGGAGCAAGTACCGCCACGGCTTACTCCAAGAGGGGCTCGTGCCGCCACGGCTTACTCCGAGAGTAGAACTCCCGCCACGGCTTACTCCGAGAGGAGCTCCTGCCGCCACGGCTTACTCCGAAAGGTGAACATCCGCCACGACTTACTCCGAAAGGAGCACGTACCGCCACGGCTTACTCCGAGATGAAAACGTACCGCCACGGCTTACTCCGAGAGGAGCACGTACCGCCACGGCTTACTCCGAGAGGAGCACGTACCGCCACGGCTTACTCCGAGAGGAGCACGTACCGCCACGGCTTACTTCGAGAGGAGAACTCTCGTCACGGCTTACTCCGAGAGGTACTTCGTCCGCCACGGCCTACTCCGAGAGTTGAAGTTCCGCCACGGCTTACTTCGACAGGTGAATCCTCGCCACGGCTTACTCCGAGAGGCGCTCGTGTCACCACGGCTTACTCCGCGAGGACGACGTACCGCCACGGCTTACTCCGAGGGGGAACTCCCGCCACGACTGACTCCGGGAGGAACTCCTGCCGCCACGGCTTACTCCGAGAAGAGAAATCCCGCCACGGCTTACTCCGAGAGGAGCACGTACCGCCACGGCTTACTCCGAGAGGAGAACTCCCGCCTCGGCTTACTCCGAGAGGAGCTCCTGCCGCCACGGCTTACTCCGAGAGGTGAACATCCGCCACGACTTACTCCGAAACGAGAACTCTCGCCACGGCTTACTCCGAGAGGGGCTCGTGCCGCCACGGCTTACTCCGAGAGGAGAACTCCCGCCACGGCTTACTCCGAGATGTGAACATCCGCCACGACTTACTCCGAAAGGAGCACGTACCGCCACGGCTTACTCCGAGATGAGAACGTACCGCCACGGCTTACTCCGAGAGGAGCACGTACCGCCACGGCTTACTTCGAGAGGAGAACTCTCGTCACGGCTTACTCCGAGAGGCACTTCGTCCGCCACGGCCTACTCCGAGAGTTGAAGTTCCGCCACGGCTTACTTCGACAGGTGAATCCTCGCCACGGCTTACTCCGAGAGGCGCTCGTGTCACCACGGCTTACTCCGAGAGGACGACGTACCGCCACGGCTTACTCCGAGGGGGAACTCCCGCCACGACTGACTCCGGGAGGAACTCCTGCCGCCACGGCTTACTCCGAGAGGAGTACTCCCGCCACGACTTACTCCGAGAGGAGAACTCCCGCCACGGCTTACTCCGAGAGGAGCACGTACCGCCACGGCTTACTCCGAGAGGACGACGTACCGCCACGGCTTACTCCGAGAGGAGAACTCCCGCCACGGTTTACTCCGAGAGAAGCTCGTGCCAGCACGGCTTACTCCGAAAGGAGAACTCCTGTCACGGCTTACTCCGAGAGGAGAAATCCCGCCACGGCTTACTCCGAGAGGAGTACTCCCGCCACGACTTACTCCGAGAGGAGAACTCCCGCCACGGCTTACTCCGAGAGGAGCACGTACCGCCACGGCTTACTCCGAGAGGACGACGTACCGCCACGGCTTACTCCGAGAGGAGAACTCCCGCCACGGTTTACTCCGAGAGAAGCTCGTGCCAGCACGGCTTACTCCGAGAGGAGAACTCCTGTCACGGCTTACTCCGAGAGGAGAAATCCCGCCACGGCTTACTCCGAGAGGAGTACTCCCGCCACGACTTACTCCGAGAGGAGAACTCCCGCCACGGCTTACTCCGAGAGGAGCACGCACCGCCACGGCTTACTCCGAGAGATGAACTCTCGCCACGGTTTACTCCGAGAGGAGAAATCCCGCCACGACTTACTCCGAGAGGTACTTCGTCCGCCACGGCTTACTCCGCGAGAAGAAATCTCGCAACGGCTTACTCTGAGAGGAGAAATCCCGCCACGGCTTACTTCGAGTGGAACTCCGGCCGCCACGGCTCACTCCGAGAGGAGAACTCCCGCCACGGCTTACTCCGAGAGAAGCTCGTGCCAGCACGGCTTACTCCGAGAGGAGAACTCCTGTCACGGCTTACCCCGAGGGGGAACTCCCGCCACGGCTTACTCCGAGAGGAACTCCTGCCGCCACGGCTTACTCGGAGCGGTGAACATCCGCCACGGCTTACTACGAAAGGAGCACGTACCGCCACGGCTTACTCCGAGAGGAGAACTCCCGCCACGGCTTACTCCGAGAGGCGAACATCCGCCACGGCTTACTCCGAAAGTAGCACGTACCGCCACGGCTTACTCCGAGAGATGAACATCCGCCACGGCTTACCCCGAGAGGTGAATCCTCGCCACGGCTTACTCCGAGTGGAACTCCGGCCGCCACGGCTTAATCCGAGAGGAGAACAGCCGCCACGGCTTACTCCGAGAGGAGAACTCCCGCCACGGCTTACTCCGAGAGGCGAACATCC
>CAVMBF010000001.1:1412500-1420000 GCA_963675795.1 Crossocerus cetratus
TAAGACCCATTCAATTCTTGGTGTCAGCCGAGTCGATGCTCAGTGAGTACGAAGTCAGATCACTCGGATCAGCTTCGCATCCAACGTCCAGTGGATACGCGTGCCACATTAAGGGCCATTCGGTCAAAGACACCGACCCGTGGCAATGTTGTGCAAATAGTATTAAATTGTAGTGAGGCACGGACGTGTTGTACCGAAACAGCCCAGCGAAAGCATGACACTACCTCTTCGACCCTAGAGTCTCAGTGGAGGCACTCCCTCGCCCGACCGCTCCGACCGGCTCACGCCGCACCGTCGCTTCTCTTATAGTTACCGAGGCGCCGGCCGACGGGTCGGCGCCGGCCGGCCGCTAGCCCGCGCGCTTACCTGAGTAACCGGCCGCCACGGCATGCCTCCCCGGTAGGCATGGGGGAACATAGCCGCTCGCGCTCGGTCGACGTCTGCCCTGGCTCAAAGGGCACTCGCGCTCCTACTCGCTTATATGCAAATCGACATTGTTAATTGCAATAACTATTGTTTCTCCACTTCTCTCGGCGAGATATATTACATTATTTTTTCTTTCTTTCGGGGATATATCCGTACTCGCTCTTCCCGTTTCAATATTGTAAATTGACATTGTATGTTCAAACCATTAACGTTTCTCCACCTTTCACTGCTAGATACTGAGCAGAACTTTTCTTTTAGCAGTACTTTTCCACTCGGAGAGGACATCGTGCCGCCACGGCTTATTCCGAGAGGAACTCCTGCCGCCACGGCTTATTCCGAGAGGGGCCCGGACCGCCACGGCTTATTCCGAGAGGAGAACTCCCGCCACGGCTTACTCCGAGAGGAGAAATCCCGCCACGGCTTACTCCGAGAGGTGTACTCTCGCCACGGCTTACTCCGAGAGATGAACTCTCGCCACGGCTTACTCCGAGAGGAGCTCGTGCCGCCACGGCTTACTCCGAAAGGAGCACGTACCGCCACGGCTTACTCCGAGAGGAGCAAGTACCGCCACGGCTTACTCCGAGAGGAGCACGTACCGCCACGGCTTACTCCGAAAGGAGCACGTACCGCCACGGCTTACTCCGAGAGGAGCAAGTACCGCCACGGCTTACTCCGAAAGGAGCACGTACCGCCACGGTTTACTCCGAGAGGAGCAAGTACCGCCACGGCTTACTCCGAGAGGAGCAAGTACCGCCACGGCTTACTCCGAGATGAGCTCGTGCCGCCACGGCTTACTCCGAGAGGAGAGCTCCCGCCACGGCTTACTCCGAGAGGAGCACGTACCGCCACGGCTTACTCCGAGAGGAGCAAGTACCGCCACGGCTTACTCCGAAAGGAGCACGTACCGCCACGGCTTACTCCGAGAGGAGCAAGTACCGCCACGGCTTACTCCGAGAGGAGCAAGTACCGCCACGGCTTACTCCGAAAGGAGCACGTACCGCCACGGCTTACTCCGAGAGGAGCAAGTACCGCCACGGCTTACTCCGAGAGGAGCAAGTACCGCCACGGCTTACTCCGAAAGGAGCACGTACCGCCACGGCTTACTCCGAGAGGAGCAAGTACCGCCACGGCTTACTCCGAGAGGAGCAAGTAGCGCCACGGCTTACTCCGAGATGAGCTCGTGCCGCCACGGCTTACTCCGAGAGGAACTCCTGCCGCCACGGCTTACTCCGAGAGGTGAACATCCGCCACGGCTTACTCCGAGAGGAGAACCCCCGCCACGGCTTACTCCGAGAGGTGTACTCTCGCCACGGCTTACTCCGAGAGGGGAACTCCCGCCACGGCTCACTCCGAGAGGTGTACTCTCGCCACGGCTTACTCCGAGAGATGAACTCTCGCCACGGCTTACTCCGAGAGGAGCTCCTGCCGCCACGGCTTACTCCGAGAGGTGAACATCCGCCACGGCTTACTCCGAGAGGAGAACCCCCGTCACGGCTTACTCCGAGAGGTGTACTCTCGCCACGGCTTACTCCGAGAGGGGAACTCCCGCCACGGCTCACTCCGAGAGGTATACTCTCGCCACGGCTTACTCCGAGAGATGAACTCTCGCCACGGCCTACTCCGAGAGGAGCTCGTGCCGCCACGGCTTACTCCGAGAGGAGCAAGTACCGCCACGGCTTACTCCGAGATGAGCTCGTGCCGCCACGGCTTACTCCGAGAGGAGAGCTCCCGCCACGGCTTACTCCGAGAGGAGGACGTACCGCCACGGCTTACTCCGAAAGGAGCACGTACCGCCACGGCTTACTCCGAGAGGAGCAAGTACCGCCACGGCTTACTCCGAAAGGAGCACGTACCGCCACGGCTTACTCCGAGAGGAGCAAGTACCGCCACGGCTTACTCCGAAAGGAGCACGTACCGCCGCGGCTTACTCCGAGAGGAGCAAGTACCGCCACGGCTTACTCCGAGAGGAGCAAGTACCGCCACGGCTTACTCCGAAAGGAGCACGTACCGCCACGGCTTACTCCGAGAGGAGCAAGTACCGCCACGGCTTACTCCGAGAGGGGCTCGTGCCGCCACGGCTTACTCCGAGAGTAGAACTCCCGCCACGGCTTACTCCGAGAGGAGCTCCTGCCGCCACGGCTTACTCCGAGAGGGGAACATCCGCCACGACTTACTCCGAAAGGAGAACTCTCGCCACGGCTTACTCCGAGAGGAGCACGTACCGCCACGGCTTACTTCGAGAGGAGAACTCTCGTCACGGCTTACTCCGAGAGGTACTTCGTCCGCCACGGCCTACTCCGAGAGTTGAAGTTCCGCCACGGCTTACTCCGACAGGTGAATCCTCGCCACGGCTTACTCCGAGAGGCGCTCGTGTCACCACGGCTTACACCGAGAGGAGCACGTACCGCCACGGCTTACTCCGAGAGGAGCAAGTACCGCCACGGCTTACTCCAAGAGGGGCTCGTGCCGCCACGGCTTACTCCGAGAGTAGAACTCCCGCCACGGCTTACTCCGAGAGGAGCTCCTGCCGCCACGGCTTACTCCGAAAGGAGAACATCCGCCACGACTTACTCCGAAAGGAGCACGTACCGCCACGGCTTACTCCGAGATGAAAACGTACCGCCACGGCTTACTCCGAGAGGAGCACGTACCGCCACGGCTTACTCCGAGAGGAGCACGTACCGCCACGGCTTACTTCGAGAGGAGAACTCTCGTCACGGCTTACTCCGAGAGGTACTTCGTCCGCCACGGCCTACTCCGAGAGTTGAAGTTCCGCCACGGCTTACTTCGACAGGTGAATCCTCGCCACGGCTTACTCCGAGAGGCGCTCGTGTCACCACGGCTTACTCCGCGAGGACGACGTACCGCCACGGCTTACTCCGAGGGGGAACTCCCGCCACGACTGACTCCGGGAGGAACTCCTGCCGCCACGGCTTACTCCGAGAAGAGAAATCCCGCCACGGCTTACTCCGAGAGGAGCAAGTACCGCCACGGCTTACTCCGAGATGAGCTCGTGCCGCCACGGCTTACTCCGAGAGGAGAGCTCCCGCCACGGCTTACTCCGAGAGGAGCACGTACCGCCACGGCTTACTCCGAGAGGAGCAAGTACCGCCACGGCTTACTCCGAAAGGAGCACGTACCGCCACGGCTTACTCCGAGAGGAGCAAGTACCGCCACGGCTTACTCCGAGAGGAGCAAGTACCGCCACGGCTTACTCCGAAAGGAGCACGTACCGCCACGGCTTACTCCGAGAGGAGCAAGTACCGCCACGGCTTACTCCGAGAGGAGCAAGTACCGCCACGGCTTACTCCGAAAGGAGCACGTACCGCCACGGCTTACTCCGAGAGGAGCAAGTACCGCCACGGCTTACTCCGAGAGGAGCAAGTAGCGCCACGGCTTACTCCGAGATGAGCTCGTGCCGCCACGGCTTACTCCGAGAGGAACTCCTGCCGCCACGGCTTACTCCGAGAGGTGAACATCCGCCACGGCTTACTCCGAGAGGAGAACCCCCGCCACGGCTTACTCCGAGAGGTGTACTCTCGCCACGGCTTACTCCGAGAGGGGAACTCCCGCCACGGCTCACTCCGAGAGGTGTACTCTCGCCACGGCTTACTCCGAGAGATGAACTCTCGCCACGGCTTACTCCGAGAGGAGCTCCTGCCGCCACGGCTTACTCCGAGAGGTGAACATCCGCCACGGCTTACTCCGAGAGGAGAACCCCCGTCACGGCTTACTCCGAGAGGTGTACTCTCGCCACGGCTTACTCCGAGAGGGGAACTCCCGCCACGGCTCACTCCGAGAGGTATACTCTCGCCACGGCTTACTCCGAGAGATGAACTCTCGCCACGGCCTACTCCGAGAGGAGCTCGTGCCGCCACGGCTTACTCCGAGAGGAGCAAGTACCGCCACGGCTTACTCCGAGATGAGCTCGTGCCGCCACGGCTTACTCCGAGAGGAGAGCTCCCGCCACGGCTTACTCCGAGAGGAGGACGTACCGCCACGGCTTACTCCGAAAGGAGCACGTACCGCCACGGCTTACTCCGAGAGGAGCAAGTACCGCCACGGCTTACTCCGAAAGGAGCACGTACCGCCACGGCTTACTCCGAGAGGAGCAAGTACCGCCACGGCTTACTCCGAAAGGAGCACGTACCGCCGCGGCTTACTCCGAGAGGAGCAAGTACCGCCACGGCTTACTCCGAGAGGAGCAAGTACCGCCACGGCTTACTCCGAAAGGAGCACGTACCGCCACGGCTTACTCCGAGAGGAGCAAGTACCGCCACGGCTTACTCCGAGAGGGGCTCGTGCCGCCACGGCTTACTCCGAGAGTAGAACTCCCGCCACGGCTTACTCCGAGAGGAGCTCCTGCCGCCACGGCTTACTCCGAGAGGGGAACATCCGCCACGACTTACTCCGAAAGGAGAACTCTCGCCACGGCTTACTCCGAGAGGAGCACGTACCGCCACGGCTTACTTCGAGAGGAGAACTCTCGTCACGGCTTACTCCGAGAGGTACTTCGTCCGCCACGGCCTACTCCGAGAGTTGAAGTTCCGCCACGGCTTACTCCGACAGGTGAATCCTCGCCACGGCTTACTCCGAGAGGCGCTCGTGTCACCACGGCTTACACCGAGAGGAGCACGTACCGCCACGGCTTACTCCGAGAGGAGCAAGTACCGCCACGGCTTACTCCAAGAGGGGCTCGTGCCGCCACGGCTTACTCCGAGAGTAGAACTCCCGCCACGGCTTACTCCGAGAGGAGCTCCTGCCGCCACGGCTTACTCCGAAAGGAGAACATCCGCCACGACTTACTCCGAAAGGAGCACGTACCGCCACGGCTTACTCCGAGATGAAAACGTACCGCCACGGCTTACTCCGAGAGGAGCACGTACCGCCACGGCTTACTCCGAGAGGAGCACGTACCGCCACGGCTTACTTCGAGAGGAGAACTCTCGTCACGGCTTACTCCGAGAGGTACTTCGTCCGCCACGGCCTACTCCGAGAGTTGAAGTTCCGCCACGGCTTACTTCGACAGGTGAATCCTCGCCACGGCTTACTCCGAGAGGCGCTCGTGTCACCACGGCTTACTCCGCGAGGACGACGTACCGCCACGGCTTACTCCGAGGGGGAACTCCCGCCACGACTGACTCCGGGAGGAACTCCTGCCGCCACGGCTTACTCCGAGAAGAGAAATCCCGCCACGGCTTACTCCGAGAGGAGCACGTACCGCCACGGCTTACTCCGAGAGGAGAACTCCCGCCTCGGCTTACTCCGAGAGGAGCTCCTGCCGCCACGGCTTACTCCGAGAGGTGAACATCCGCCACGACTTACTCCGAAACGAGAACTCTCGCCACGGCTTACTCCGAGAGGGGCTCGTGCCGCCACGGCTTACTCCGAGAGGAGAACTCCCGCCACGGCTTACTCCGAGATGTGAACATCCGCCACGACTTACTCCGAAAGGAGCACGTACCGCCACGGCTTACTCCGAGATGAGAACGTACCGCCACGGCTTACTCCGAGAGGAGCACGTACCGCCACGGCTTACTTCGAGAGGAGAACTCTCGTCACGGCTTACTCCGAGAGGCACTTCGTCCGCCACGGCCTACTCCGAGAGTTGAAGTTCCGCCACGGCTTACTTCGACAGGTGAATCCTCGCCACGGCTTACTCCGAGAGGCGCTCGTGTCACCACGGCTTACTCCGAGAGGACGACGTACCGCCACGGCTTACTCCGAGGGGGAACTCCCGCCACGACTGACTCCGGGAGGAACTCCTGCCGCCACGGCTTACTCCGAGAGGAGTACTCCCGCCACGACTTACTCCGAGAGGAGAACTCCCGCCACGGCTTACTCCGAGAGGAGCACGTACCGCCACGGCTTACTCCGAGAGGACGACGTACCGCCACGGCTTACTCCGAGAGGAGAACTCCCGCCACGGTTTACTCCGAGAGAAGCTCGTGCCAGCACGGCTTACTCCGAGAGGAGAACTCCTGTCACGGCTTACTCCGAGAGGAGAAATCCCGCCACGGCTTACTCCGAGAGGAGTACTCCCGCCACGACTTACTCCGAGAGGAGAACTCCCGCCACGGCTTACTCCGAGAGGAGCACGTACCGCCACGGCTTACTCCGAGAGGACGACGTACCGCCACGGCTTACTCCGAGAGGAGAACTCCCGCCACGGTTTACTCCGAGAGAAGCTCGTGCCAGCACGGCTTACTCCGAGAGGAGAACTCCTGTCACGGCTTACTCCGAGAGGAGAAATCCCGCCACGGCTTACTCCGAGAGGAGTACTCCCGCCACGACTTACTCCGAGAGGAGAACTCCCGCCACGGCTTACTCCGAGAGGAGCACGCACCGCCACGGCTTACTCCGAGAGATGAACTCTCGCCACGGTTTACTCCGAGAGGAGAAATCCCGCCACGACTTACTCCGAGAGGTACTTCGTCCGCCACGGCTTACTCCGCGAGAAGAAATCTCGCAACGGCTTACTCTGAGAGGAGAAATCCCGCCACGGCTTACTTCGAGTGGAACTCCGGCCGCCACGGCTCACTCCGAGAGGAGAACTCCCGCCACGGCTTACTCCGAGAGAAGCTCGTGCCAGCACGGCTTACTCCGAGAGGAGAACTCCTGTCACGGCTTACCCCGAGGGGGAACTCCCGCCACGGCTTACTCCGAGAGGAACTCCTGCCGCCACGGCTTACTCGGAGCGGTGAACATCCGCCACGGCTTACTACGAAAGGAGCACGTACCGCCACGGCTTACTCCGAGAGGAGAACTCCCGCCACGGCTTACTCCGAGAGGCGAACATCCGCCACGGCTTACTCCGAAAGTAGCACGTACCGCCACGGCTTACTCCGAGAGATGAACATCCGCCACGGCTTACCCCGAGAGGTGAATCCTCGCCACGGCTTACTCCGAGTGGAACTCCGGCCGCCACGGCTTAATCCGAGAGGAGAACAGCCGCCACGGCTTACTCCGAGAGGAGAACTCCCGCCACGGCTTACTCCGAGAGGCGAACATCCGCCACGGCTTACTCCGAAAGAAGCACGTACCGCCACGGCTTACTCCGAGAGGAACTCTTGC
>CAVMBF010000001.1:1430000-1487500 GCA_963675795.1 Crossocerus cetratus
AAGTGTGGGTACGATCTAAGGAACCATAACTGATTTAATGAGCCATTCGCGGTTTCACCTTAATTCGGCATGTACTGAGACATGCATGGCTTAATCTTTGAGACAAGCATATGACTACTGGCAGGATCAACCAGGGAGCCTCGTGTCCGAGACCGCGCGGAGCGCGCTACGAAGGAAGAAAGCCCGACCCCCGCGAGGGAGGAGGCTCGTACATCCCTCCGAAGCGCGCAAGCTCGCGCGCCTTTCATAGAGTGACACAACTCGACGAGAGTGTTCGCTCCTTCGCCGCCGGCGACATGGCCGGCGGCTAAACACTTCGTGTTCTCAAAAAAGTAGACCGTTCGTCCTGCTCGTGGGGAGAGCGCAGCTATTCTCCACTGCGCTCCCGTGTTATGTATTATTTGTGCCCCTTTTTCTTCATCTAACAAAACTTTCGTTATGTCTTTTCCCACGAGAGGCACGCTCCTCGGCACGCCTTGCCGACCTTCTCTCCTCTACACGGCAGCTCGCAGAGAACGCGGTAGCGCGCGACATGGAACTAGTACGATTCCAAGGCACTCGTGCTTATTGCCGCCACGCTCCCACGCAAGACCGTGTCATTTATGTATTCGTTCATAATCCCTTAGGAGTCGGTGAGATGGATTACTACTTTTCTCCTCCTTCTCTCTCTCTCTCTCTCTCTCTATTTGTGCCATTCCCATATTTCGCTCTTGCACATTTACAACCACCAACTCTTCCTTTTCCTCCTTCTTTGCCTTCCTCCTCTCTTTCTCCACAGTCCATTCCACTCACCGCTCCCACCGACGCTAGCTCTTCGTCGTGACCACCGCAACTGGTGCGGATCGTTCTCGTTTCATGATCTCTACGCAGTATTGAAAAATACTTTATGTATTGTAGTTTGTAACGCTCGGATAAGACCCATTCAATTCTTGGTGTCAGCCGAGTCGATGCTCAGTGAGTACGAAGTCAGATCACTCGGATCAGCTTCGCATCCAACGTCCAGTGGATACGCGTGCCACATTAAGGGCCATTCGGTCAAAGACACCGACCCGTGGCAATGTTGTGCAAATAGTATTAAATTGTAGTGAGGCACGGACGTGTTGTACCGAAACAGCCCAGCGAAAGCATGACACTACCTCTTCGACCCTAGAGTCTCAGTGGAGGCACTCCCTCGCCCGACCGCTCCGACCGGCTCACGCCGCACCGTCGCTTCTCTTATAGTTACCGAGGCGCCGGCCGACGGGTCGGCGCCGGCCGGCCGCTAGCCCGCGCGCTTACCTGAGTAACCGGCCGCCACGGCATGCCTCCCCGGTAGGCATGGGGGAACATAGCCGCTCGCGCTCGGTCGACGTCTGCCCTGGCTCAAAGGGCACTCGCGCTCCTACTCGCTTATATGCAAATCGACATTGTTAATTGCAATAACTATTGTTTCTCCACTTCTCTCGGCGAGATATATTACATTATTTTTTCTTTCTTTCGGGGATATATCCGTACTCGCTCTTCCCGTTTCAATATTGTAAATTGACATTGTATGTTCAAACCATTAACGTTTCTCCACCTTTCACTGCTAGATACTGAGCAGAACTTTTCTTTTAGCAGTACTTTTCCACTCGGAGAGGACATCGTGCCGCCACGGCTTATTCCGAGAGGAACTCCTGCCGCCACGGCTTACTCCGAGAGGGGCCCGGACCGCCACGGCTTATTCCGAGAGGAGAACTCCCGCCACGGCTTACTCCGAGAGGAGAAATCCCGCCACGGCTTACTCCGAGAGGTGTACTCTCGCCACGGCTTACTCCGAGAGATGAACTCTCGCCACGGCTTACTCCGAGAGGAGCTCGTGCCGCCACGGCTTACTCCGAAAGGAGCACATACCGCCACGGCTTACTCCGAGAGGAGCAAGTACCGCCGCGGCTTACTCCGAGATGAGCTCGTGCCGCCACGGCTTACTCCGAGAGGAGAGCTCCCGCCACGGCTTACTCCGAGAGGAGCACGTACCGCCACGGCTTACTCCGAAAGGAGCACGTACCGCCACGGCTTACTCCGAGAGGAGCAAGTACCGCCACGGCTTACTCCGAGAGGAGCACGTACCGCCACGGCTTACTCCGAAAGGAGCACGTACCGCCACGGCTTACTCCGAGAGGAGCAAGTACCGCCACGGCTTACTCCGAAAGGAGCACGTACCGCCACGGCTTACTCCGAGAGGAGCAAGTACCGCCACGGCTTACTCCGAGAGGAGCAAGTACCGCCACGGCTTACTCCGAAAGGAGCACGTACCGCCACGGCTTACTCCGAGAGGAGCAAGTACCGCCACGGCTTACTCCGAGAGGAGCACGTACCGCCACGGCTTACTCCGAAAGGAGCACGTACCGCCACGGCTTACTCCGAGAGGAGCAAGTACCGCCACGGCTTACTCCGAGAGGAGCAAGTACCGCCACGGCTTACTCCGAAAGGAGCACGTACCGCCACGGCTTACTCCGAGAGGAGCAAGTACCGCCACGGCTTACTCCGAGAGGAGCAAGTACCGCCACGGCTTACTCCGAGAGGAGCAAGTACCGCCACGGCTTACTCCGAAAGGAGCACGTACCGCCACGGCTTACTCCGAGAGGAGCAAGTACCGCCACGGCTTACTCCGAGAGGAGCAAGTAGCGCCACGGCTTACTCCGAGATGAGCTCGTGCCGCCACGGCTTACTCCGAGAGGAACTCCTGCCGCCACGGCTTACTCCGAGAGGTGAACATCCGCCACGGCTTACTCCGAGAGGAGAACCCCCGCCACGGCTTACTCCGAGAGGTGTACTCTCGCCACGGCTTACTCCGAGAGGGGAACTCCCGCCACGGCTCACTCCGAGAGGTGTACTCTCGCCACGGCTTACTCCGAGAGATGAACTCTCGCCACGGCTTACTCCGAGAGGAGCTCCTGCCGCCACGGCTTACTCCGAGAGGTGAACATCCGCCACGGCTTACTCCGAGAGGAGAACCCCCGCCACGGCTTACTCCGAGAGGTGTACTCTCGCCACGGCTTACTCCGAGAGGGGAACTCCCGCCACGGCTCACTCCGAGAGGTGTACTCTCGCCACGGCTTACTCCGAGAGATGAACTCTCGCCACGGCTTACTCCGAGAGGAGCTCGTGCCGCCACGGCTTACTCCGAAAGGAGCACATACCGCCACGGCTTACTCCGAGAGGAGCAAGTACCGCCACGGCTTACTCCGAGAGGAGCAAGTACCGCCACGGCTTACTCCGAAAGGAGCACGTACCGCCACGGCTTACTCCGAGAGGAGCAAGTACCGCCACGGCTTACTCCGAAAGGAGCACGTACCGCCACGGCTTACTCCGAGAGGAGCAAGTACCGCCACGGCTTACTCCGAGAGGAGCAAGTACCGCCACGGCTTACTCCGAAAGGAGCACGTACCGCCACGGTTTACTCCGAGAGGAGCAAGTACCGCCACGGCTTACTCCGAGAGGAGCAAGTACCGCCACGGCTTACTCCGAGATGAGCTCGTGCCGCCACGGCTTACTCCGAGAGGAGAGCTCCCGCCACGGCTTACTCCGAGAGGAGCACGTACCGCCACGGCTTACTCCGAAAGGAGCACGTACCGCCACGGCTTACTCCGAGAGGAGCAAGTACCGCCACGGCTTACTCCGAAAGGAGCACGTACCGCCACGGCTTACTCCGAGAGGAGCAAGTACCGCCACGGCTTACTCCGAGAGGAGCAAGTACCGCCACGGCTTACTCCGAAAGGAGCACGTACCGCCACGGCTTACTCCGAGAGGAGCAAGTACCGCCACGGCTTACTCCGAAAGGAGCACGTACCGCCACGGCTTACTCCGAGAGGAGCAAGTACCGCCACGGCTTACTCCGAGAGGAGCAAGTACCGCCACGGCTTACTCCGAAAGGAGCACGTACCGCCACGGCTTACTCCGAGAGGAGCAAGTACCGCCACGGCTTACTCCGAGAGGAGCAAGTACCGCCACGGCTTACTCCGAAAGGAGCACGTACCGCCACGGCTTACTCCGAGAGGAGCAAGTACCGCCACGGCTTACTCCGAGAGGAGCAAGTACCGCCACAGCTTACTCCGAAAGGAGCACGTACCGCCACGGCTTACTCCGAGAGGAGCAAGTACCGCCACGGCTTACTCCGAGAGGAGCAAGTAGCGCCACGGCTTACTCCGAGATGAGCTCGTGCCGCCACGGCTTACTCCGAGAGGAACTCCTGCCGCCACGGCTTACTCCGAGAGGGGCACGGACCGCCACGGCTTATTCCGAGAGGAAAACTCCCGCCACGGCTTACTCCGAGAGGATAAATCCCGCCACGGCTTACTCCGAGAGGTGTACTCTCGCCACGGCTTACTCCGAGAGATGAACTCTCGCCACGGCTTACTCCGAGAGGAGCTCGTGCCGCCACGGCTTACTCCGAAAGGAGCACGTACCGCCACGGCTTACTCCGAGAGGAGCAAGTACCGCCACGGCTTACTCCGAGAGGAGCAAGTACCGCCACGGCTTACTCCGAGATGAGCTCGTGCCGCCGCGGCTTACTCCGAGAGGAGAGCTCCCGCCACGGCTTACTCCGAGAGGAGCACGTAGCGCCACGGCTTACTCCGAAAGGAGCACGTACCGCCACGGCTTACTCCGAGAGGAGCAAGTACCGCCACGGCTTACTCCGAAAGGAGCACGTACCGCCACGGCTTACTCCGAGAGGAGCAAGTACCGCCACGGCTTACTCCGAGAGGAGCAAGTACCGCCACGGCTTACTCCGAAAGGAGCACGTACCGCCACGGCTTACTCCGAGAGGAGCAAGTACCGCCACGGCTTATTCCGAGAGGAGCAAGTACCGCCACGGCTTACTCCGAGAGGAGCAAGTACCGCCACGGCTTACTCCGAAAGGAGCACGTACCGCCACGGCTTACTCCGAGAGGAGCAAGTACCGCCACGGCTTACTCCGAGAGGAGCAAGTACCGCCACGGCTTACTCCGAAAGGAGCACCTACCGCCACGGCTTACTCCGAGAGGAGCAAGTACCGCCACGGCTTACTCCGAGAGGAGCAAGTACCGCCACGGCTTACTCCGAAAGGAGCAAGTAGCGCCACGGCTTACTCCGAGATGAGCTCGTGCCGCCACGGCTTACTCCGAGAGGAACTCCTGCCGCCACGGCTTACTCCGAGAGGTGAACATCCGCCACGGCTTACTCCGAGAGGAGAACCCCCGCCACGGCTTACTCCGAGAGGTGTACTCTCGCCACGGCTTACTCCGAGAGGGGAACTCCCGCCACGGCTCACTCCGAGGGGGGACTCCCGCCACGACTTACTCCGAGAGGTACTTCGTCCGCCACGGCCTACTCCGAGAGGTGTACTCTCGCCACGGCTTACTCCGAGAGGAGAAATCCCGCCACGGCTTACTCCGAGAGGAGCAAGTACCGCCACGGCTTACTCCGAGAGGAGCAAGTACCGCCACGGCTTACTCCGAGAGGAGCTCCTGCCGCCACGGCTTACTCCGAGAGGAGCACGTACCGCCACGGCTTACTCCGAGAGGAGCACGTACCGCCACGGCTTACTCCGAGAGGAGCAAGTGTAACGTCGGGCGCCTGGTTTCCACCCCCAATTTTTGCAAAGACTGAACTCTATCTTAATACACTCGGGCAAGCGAGCCCTCGTCAATCATATAACTCTAACATATATAATACATATACTTACCATTGTAATTATACACATACTCACCTTTATACTTACATAAAGTTCCTAAGAACAATATATATGTATTTCAATACGCAAACGCTATACTCCTAGCTGAAAATAAATATCATTTAGCTGTCATAAAGAAGCGTCCACCTTTGAATCCACCTCCGTGCACTGTCGGCACCGGAGTCATACTTGTAAAAGCAACCGCAAGGGACTATCATAAAATTAGGAGTCATAAAAGTAACTACTATCCTTCAATTACAGTCACAATAGCGCGCCGAAGGAGCGCGGTCAACCATGCGGCACGCGCCGCCATTGTAGTAAAGTCGGCCGAGCTCTGAGCGGCCGAGCGGCCAGCGATAACTCAGCGGCACGCCAATTAGCAGCGGCCGGGCGACCGAGCGCACACGCATTGGGCACGCGCAGCCCTTGGCGGCCGACCAACCGCCAGACCCGAGCGGCAGCCCCGAGCGCCGGGGCAGCTACCCTACCGATTCCCGAGCGCGCTACCTATTCTGGTTTCATGCGCTCCGCTTACTCACCAGCCGAACGGAGACGCCGGGCCTCGAAGCCACGCCCACTCTCTCGAGCGTGCTACTTACTCGTGTTCCTACAATCCGGCTCCAATCTCGCGGGTCTAGGCCCCGGGAATCAACTAACTATAGATTATTGCTTGATTTCTCAGTGATCCAACAATACTACGTTAACAATCGACCACTCCATTGATCGGCAACACTTTCAGCCACAAACTCAAGTAGCCTCCCGGTCACCCACGAGTCTCAGTCACGCGCAATCCTTATGTAAAGTTAGCGCTCCCGCGAAGACTCGTCAAAGCCTTTCTTATGATCTTAATTAATGCTATAATTGTTAACGAAACATTGCCAGAACCTATCTCTCTCACAACGATCAATAGTAATAATGTCTAACAGCTCAACTCAATCTCTCATAAGCGAAATACATACAGTTGTTAACTTCGAATCAATACTAATCAATAATCTCAGAAAATGTATGTAAATCGCCAAGCTCAAGCATTGTTAAACGATCGCCGATTATAATATAACAAGCAGGAATCACGAAGCGCTCCGATCATCGCTCCTATTGCTGTTAAAATAAGACAGACTGCCACGAGCTGGCCTTGCGAATATCTCCGCCTTACGAATCTACGCGCCCGACCAGTTGCAGTAACACAGGCGCTCATAGCCAGACTCCATGAAGTCGGCCCTGCGAATATTCGCGCTCGATCTGTTGCAGCACCGCAAGCGCTCACAATATTGTATCTCACGCGAAACTCAATGTACTTACCTTATTGTACTTACGATAGATACAAACTGCGAAACTCTGCTACGCGCCGCTAGTCTGTAATAATTCATTCATGTAAAGCGAATAATTATAAGCAGCGCAATCTCTAGAACTCTTTAAGAATTCACTCCGACAGCGCAACAGGGCAACATTGCCATTTAGCTGAGAATCATTCATGTCCAGCGATCGGCTACTCCAGTGCGAACGCCGCAAATCCTATAATTCATTCATGCGAGCGAATTCATGCCTCAAGGCCAAGCGTACGCAAGTACACGAGTACGCGAGCCCAGCGAGCGGCTCGCGGCGCACCATCCCTTCCACGAGCCGACTTAGCGAGCGCACTGAGACCCTCTCACGTCATGCCTCCCACCAATCTCCCACTCCAAATTCGCACGGCCCCAATGCTCCACTGCCCTATATAAGGGCACGCACCGTGCTAATTCTTCAGTTAGTTCGAGCTCCAGTTAGCTCTCCAGTCCAATCCTCTAGAACTACTCCTCTGAGCTTACTTACCAGTAAGACTCCTCTCTGAATCTTTACCAAATCCAATCTCCAGTCAGTCTGCAAGACATAGTCTTTGACTGACTCTCGTAACTCGTAGTCTTTAACAAACTCGCTGCGTAATAACTTACGCCTTAAACCTTTGTATCGTAGTATAAGTCTTTTTTGAATATATTATATTTTACCAGTTACTCTGCTTCCCATTTATTCAGCCTACTTATACTTAGATTCTTACTTAAGTCAAGCTTCTAAATTCATCCAGCCACATTATCACTACTAGAATCGACGACGACAGTCTGCAATTCCCCTACTGAATCAAGGTGCAAGAGACACTGCACTGATTCCACCTACCTAATTATCCTACGGAGTTAAGGTGCAAGAGACACTGCACTGACTCTACTCCCGTGAATTGGGTGCAAGAGACACTGCAACAATTTACTCGATCCTAAATACTCCGGAATAGGTGCAAGAGACACTGCACTCTCCTACGAGTATTTCTCCTATCTCAGTTATTGCAATCTGTCAGAGTCGCATGAAGCCGAGACGAACCAGACGCGGTGGCCAGAAATACCACCTTCAAACTCTTTATAAATCCCTCTATCAACCCGCGCAGCCTAGTGACTGCGTCGGTCTCCGCTCCTTGCCCTGTGTAACGGAGGAAGTATCTATCCGCGTCTTCGCGGATCGATCCACGGAATCTATAATCCTGTCCGCGCCGAGCCAGCCCGCGACGGAGCGGCAGACGACGAGCTCGCCAACACTGCCTCCAGCAGCAGCTCCAGTAGCAGTTCCAGCAGGGATCCCGGTCATATCTCCAGAGGAGGAGATTCCATTCCGCGTGGCGGAACAATACTTACCTTGGGGCTTGATCCCCATCGAAATCCCAGCAGTAAAGAGGCGAGCGCTGTGCCATCCTTTCGATCCACGACGAGCCACTTGGTGGCCTGAAAGCAAGCAGAAAAAGACAGTCGAGCTCTTTGGGGAGCTCTAAGCAGGACGCAAGTAAGTGAGCATAACCGACTCGCACGCAAAAGGCGAAATTCACGACGACGAGCGCGTAAAAGCGACGGTAGTCCTTTTTAATTAGAAACGCGCGCTCGGACGTAACACAAGTACCGCCACGGCTTACTCCGAGAGGAGAAATCCCGCCACGGCTTACTCCGAGAGGAGCAAGTACCGCCACGGCTTACTCCGAGAGGAGAAATCCCGCCACGGCTTACTCCGAGAGGTGTACTCTCGCCACGGCTTATTCCGAGAGGAGAACTCCCGCCACGTCTTACTCCGAGAGCTGAAGTCTCGCCACGGCTTACTCCGAGAGATGAACTCTCGCCACGGCTTACTCCGAGAGGAGCACGTACCGCCACGGCTTACTCCGAGAGGAGCAAGTACCGCCACGGCTCACTCCGAGATGAAAACGTACCGCCACGGCTTACTCCGAGAGGAGCACGTACCGCCACGGCTTACTCCGAGAGGAGAAATCCCGCCACGGCTTACTCCGAGAGTAGCAAGTACCGCCACGGCTTACTCCGAGAGGAGAAATCCCGCCACGGCTTACTCCGAGAGGAGAAATCCCGCCACGGCTTACTCCGAGAGGAGAACCCCCGCCACGGCTTACTCCGAGAGGTGTACTCTCGCCACGGCTTATTCCGAGAGGGGCTCGTGCCGCCACGGCTTACTCCGAGAGGAGCAAGTACCGCCACGGCTTACTCCGAGAGGGGCTCGTGCCGCCACGGCTTACTCCGAGAGTAGAACTCCCGCCACGGCTTACTCCGAGAGGAGCTCCTGCCGCCACGGCTTACTCCGAGAGGTGAACATCCGCCACGACTTACTCCGAAAGGAGCACGTACCGCCACGGCTTACTCCGAGATGAAAACGTACCGCCACGGCTTACTCCGAGAGGAGCACGTACCGCCACGGCTTACTCCGAGAGGAGAAATCCCGCCACGGCTTACTCCGAGAGGAGCACGTACCGCCACGGCTTACTCCGAGAGGAGCAAGTACCGCCACGGCTTACTCCGAGAGGAGCTCCTGCCGCCACGGCTTACTCCGAGAGGAGCACGTACCGCCACGGCTTACTCCGAGAGGAGCAAATACCGCCACGGCTTACTCCGAGAGGGGCTCGTGCCGCCACGGCTTACTCCGAGAGGAGAACCCCCGCCACGGCTTACTCCGAGAGGTGTACTCTCGCCACGGCTTATTCCGAGAGGAGAACTCCCGCCACGGCTCACTCCGAGGGGGAACTCCCGCCACGGCTTACTCCGAGAGGAGCACGTACCGCCACGGCCTACTCCGAGAGGTGTACTCTCGCCACGGCTTACTCCGAGAGGAGAACTCCCGCCTCGGCTTACTCCGAGAGGAGCTCCTGCCGCCACGGCTTACTCCGAGAGGTGAACATCCGCCACGACTTACTCCGAAAGGAGAACTCTCGCCACGGCTTACTCCGAGAGGAGCACGTACCGCCACGGCTTACTTCGAGAGGAGGACTCTCGTCACGGCTTACTCCGAGAGGTACTTCGTCCGCCACGGCCTACTCCGAGAGTTGAAGTTCCGCCACGGCTTACTTCGACAGGTGAATCCTCGCCACGGCTTACTCCGAGAGGCGCTCGTGTCACCACGGCTTACTCCGAGAGGACGACGTACCGCCACGGCTTACTCCGAGAGGTGAACATCCGCCACGACTTACTCCGAACCGAGAACTCTCGCCACGGCTTACTCCGAGAGGAGTACGTACCGCCACGGCTTACTTCGAGAGGAGAACTCTCGTCACGGCTTACTCCGAGAGGTACTTCGTCCGCCACGGCCTACTCCGAGAGTTGAAGTTCCGCCACAGCTTACTCCGACAGGTGAATCCTCGCCACGGCTTACTCCGAGAGGCGCTCGTGTCACCACGGCTTACACCGAGAGGAGCACGTACCGCCACGGCTTACTCCGAGAGGAGCAAGTACCGCCACGGCTTACTCCGAGAGGGGCTCGTGCCGCCACGGCTTACTCCGAGAGGAGAACTCCCGCCACGGCTTACTCCGAGAGGTGAACATCCGCCACGACTTACTCCGAAAGGAGCACGTACCGCCACGGCTTACTCCGAGATGAGAACGTACCGCCACGGCTTACTCCGAGAGGAGCACGTACCGCCACGGCTTACTTCGAGAGGAGAACTCTCGTCACGGCTTACTCCGAGAGGCACTTCGTCCGCCACGGCCTACTCCGAGAGTTGAAGTTCCGCCACGGCTTACTTCGACAGGTGAATCCTCGCCACGGCTCACTCCGAGAGGCGCTCGTGTCACCACGGCTTACTCCGAGAGGACGACGTACCGCCACGGCTTACTCCGAGGGGGAACTCCCGCCTCGACTGACTCCGGGAGGAACTCCTGCCGCCACGGCTTACTCCGAGAGGAGTACTCCCGCCACGACTTACTCCGAGAGGAGAACTCCCGCCACGGCTTACTCCGAGAGGAGCACGTACCGCCACGGCTTACTCCGAGAGGACGACGTACCGCCACGGCTTACTCCGAGAGGAGAACTCCCGCCACGGTTTACTCCGAGAGAAGCTCGTGCCAGCACGGCTTACTCCGAGAGGAGAACTCCTGTCACGGCTTACTCCGAGAGGAGAAATCCCGCCACGGCTTACTCCGAGAGGAACTCCTGCCGCCACGGCTTACTCCGAGAGGAGTACTCCCGCCACGACTTACTCCGAGAGGAGAACTCCCGCCACGGCTCACTCCGAGAGGAGCACGCACCGCCACGGCTTACTCCGAGAGATGAACTCTCGCCACGGTTTACTCCGAGAGGAGAAATCCCGCCACGACTTACTCCGAGAGGTACTTCGTCCGCCACGGCTTACTCCGCGAGAAGAAATCTCGCAACGGCTTACTCTGAGAGGAGAAATCCCGCCACGGCTTACTTCGAGTGGAACTCCGGCCGCCACGGCTCACTCCGAGAGGAGAACTCCCGCCACGGCTTACTCCGAGAGAAGCTCGTGCCAGCACGGCTTACTCCGAGAGGAGAACTCCTGTCACGGCTTACCCCGAGGGGGAACTCCCGCCACGGCTTACTCCGAGAGGAACTCCTGTAACGTCGGGCGCCTGGTTTCAACCCCCAATTTTTGCAAAGACTGAACTCTATCTTAATACACTCGGGCAAGCGAGCCCTCGTCAATCATATATCTTTAACATATATAATACATATACTTACCATTGTAATTATACGCATACTCACCTTTATACTTACATAAAGTTCCTAAGAATAATATATATGTATCTCAATACGCAAACGCTATACTCCTATCTGAAAATAAATATCATTTAGCTGTCATAAAGAAGCGTCCGCCTTTGAATCCACCTCCGTGCACTGTCGGCACCGGAGTTATACTCGTAAAGACAACCGCAAGGGACTATCATAAAATTAGGAGTCATAAAAGTAACTACTATCCTTCAATTACAGTCACAATAGCGCGCCGAAGGAGCGCGGTCAACCATGCGGCACGCGCCGCCATTGTAGTAAAGTCGGCCGAGCTCTGAGCGGCCGAGCGGCCAGCGATAACCCAGCGGCACGCCAATTAGCAGCGGCCGAGCGACCGAGCGCACACGCATTGGGCACGCGCAGCCCTTGGCGGCCGACCAACCGCCAGACCCGAGCGGCAGCCCCGAGCGCCGGGGCAGCTACCCTACCGATTCCCGAGCGCGCTACCTATTCTGGTTTCATGCGCTCCGCTTACTCACCAGCCGAACGGAGACGCCGGGCCTCAAAGCCACGCCCACTCTCTCGAGCATGCTACTTACTCGTGTTCCTACAATCCGGCTCCAATCTCGCGGGTCTAGGCCCCGGGAATCAACTAACTATAGATTATTGCTTGATTTCTCAGCGATCCAACAATGCTACGTTAACAATCGACCACTCTATCGATCGGCAACACTTTCAGCCACAAACTCAAGTAGCCTCCTGGTTACCTGCGAGTCTCAGTCACGCGCAATCCTTATGTAAAGTTAGCGCTCCCGCGAAGACTCGTCAAAGCCTTTCTTCTGATCTTAATTAATGCTATAATTGTTAACGAAACATTGCCAGAGCCTATCTCTCTCACAACGATCAATAGTAATAATGTCTAACAGCTCAACTCAATCTCTCGTAAGCGAAATACATACAGTTGTTAACTTCGAATCAATACTAATTAATAATCTCGGAAAATGTATGTAAATCGCCAAGCTCAAACATTGCTAAATGATCGCCGATTATAATATAACAAATAGGAATCACGAAGCGCTCCGATCATCACTCCTATTGCTGTTAAAATAAGACAGACTGCCACGAGCCGGCCTTGCGAATATCTCCGCCTTACGAATCTACGCGCCCGACCAGTTGCAGTAACACAGGCGCTCATAGCCAGACTCCATGAAGTCGGCCCTGCGAATATTCGCGCTCGATCGGTTGCAGCACCGCAAGCGCTCACAATATTGTATCTCACGCGAAACTCAATGTACAGGGTGATTCGGGTAAGTGCTATCGGCTTTTTACCATCGAAATTTATCGATTTTTGAAATTGGTAATTGTCTCGGCGGCCGTCTAATGTCACCGGTGTCGCGTGGCTGCTTAGGGCCAACTGGCCGAATCACGCCAAATACCGACAGTCTTCCGATTAACCGGCAAGGGCCGAATGAGTCGGTAATAAAACATTTTTGCAGCACAATGGAACGGAAAGTGTGAGCGATGCGTGGCATAATAAACATAGTAAAGAGCGTGTCATCGGTGCACTCTGGCGAGAAATCATTCTTGTTTTTCCTTTTATTATAACTTTAGCGCTAAATATTGAAAGAGCCAGTAGTTCTCTCCTTACCTCAAGTCAAGAGCCAGGCTTTCACCCTTTTTTGGAAGGCGGAGGCAGCACGCCTGCAGCAGCGGCGCGATCAAGGATTGCGGCCGAGTCTTTCAATATTTCGTTTTAAAGTTATAATAAAGAGAGAAACAAGAATTATTTCTCGCCAGAGTGCAAGAATGATAGGCTTCCCTATATTATATATTATGCACAAATCTTTATTATATCACGCTAATATCTCGCACTCCCCCCTGCCAGTGTGCAGTGCAGAAATGTTTTACCAACGAAACGGGCTTGCCTACGAGGAATTACAAAAATCGCACACTGGCAGGGGGGGAGTGCGAGAGATTCGCGTGACATAATAAATGTTTTATGCATAATAAATAATATAGGGAAGCCTATCATTCTTGCACTCTGGCGAGAAATAATTCTTGTTTCTCTCTTTATTATAACTTTAAAACGAAATATTGAAAGACTCGGCCGCAATCCTTGATCGCGCCGCTGCTGCAGGCGTGCTGCCTCCGCCTTCCAAAAAAGGGTGAAAGCCTGGCTCTTGACTTGAGGTAAGGAGAGAACTACTGCCTCTTTCAATATTTAGCGCTAAAGTTATAATAAAAGGAAAAACAAGAATGATTTCTCGCCAGAGTGCACCGATGACACGCTCTTTACTATGTTTATTATGCCACGCATCGCTCACACTTTCCGTTCCATTGTGCTGCAAAAATGTTTTATTACCGACTCATTCGGCCCTTGCCGGTTAATCGGAAGACTGTCGGTATTTGGCGTGATTCGGCCAGTTGGCCCTAAGCAGCCACGCGACACCGGTGACATTAGACGGCCGCCGAGACAATTACCAATTTCAAAAATCGATAAATTTCGATGGTAAAAAGCCGATAGCACTTACCCGAATCACCCTGTACTTACCTTATTGTACTTACCATAGATACAAACTGCGAAACTCTGCTACGCGCCACTAGTCTGTAATAATTCATTCATGTAAGGCGAATAATTATAAGCAGCGCAATCTCTAGAACTCTTTAAGAATTCACTCCGACAGCGCAGCAGGGCAGCATTGCCATTTAGCTGAAAATCATCCATGTCCAGCGATCGGCTACTCCAGTGCGAACGCCGCAAATCCTATAATTCATTCATGCGAGCGAATTCATGCCTCAAGGCCAAGCGTACGCAAGTACATGAGTACGCGAGCCCAGCGAGCGGCTCGCGGCGCACCATCCCTTCCACGAGCCGACTTAGCGAGCGCACTGAGACCCTCTCACGTCATGTCTCCCACCAATCTCCCACTCCAAATTCGCACGGCCCCAATGCTCCACTGCCCTATATAAGGGCACGCACCGTGCTAATTCTGTAGTTAGTTCAGTTAGTTCGAGCTCCAGTTAGCTCTCCAGTCCAATCCTCTAGAACTACTCCTCTGAGCTTACTTACCAGTAAGACTCCTCTCTGAATCTTTACCAAATCCAATCTCCAGTCAGTCTGCAAGACATAGTCTTTGACTGACTCTCGTAACTCGTAGTCTTTAACAAACTCGCTGCGTAATAATCTACGCCTCAAACCTTTGTAACGTAGTATAAGTATTTTTGAATATATTATATTTTACCAGTTATTCTGCTTCCCATTTATTCAGCCTACTTGAATCAAGCTTCTAATTCATTCAACCATATTATTACTACTAGAATCGACGACGACAGTCTGCAATTCTCCTACTGAATCAAGGTGCAAGAGACACTGCACTGATTCTTCCTATTTTATTCCACTGAATCGAGGTGCAAGAGACACTGCACTGATTCCACCTACCAAATTATCCTACGGAGTCAAGGTGCAAGAGACACTGCACTGACTCTACTCCCGTGAATTGGGTGCAAGAGACACTGCAACAATTTACTCGATCCTAAATACTCCAGAATAGGTGCAACGAACGACAAGCCGCGGAACTCGAATCCCTCAGAAACGCTATCCAACGTGCCGACACGATACCAATAGAAATGGCGCGTACCGAACAAACAGAAAAGCAGGCAATGTTAGATGCACTGCTCGCGATACACGGAGAAATTAGAGCTCTCCGTGCCGCTCAAAACGAAATATCGCCCGCGCCGAATATGACAGGTCGGGCGGAGCAATCCACTAGTCGACCAGCAGAATTTAGCCCGCTTCCCTCGCGAGAACCTCCAGTAAGCCAGCACACTCTAAAAGAAGCGTTAAATCTTGTGCCGACATTCGACGGGTACGATATGCCGGTATTACAATTTATAAGAGCATGCAAAAGAGTGCAACTGAGCGCTCCACACGTCCCGGAGTCTCACATAGTCACCGGGCTAATGAATAAATTACGCAACGACGCGTACCTAGCAGTCGAAGACACGATATGCTCCACGTTGACTCAGTTCACTGATATACTTAGAAATACATTCGAGCCCTTGAAGTCGGTTGATCACTACCGAGGAGAGCTCAGTAATATTTATCAGAGACGCGACGAGAATATTCTCTCCTATATAGGGCGCGTCAAAGATTTAAGACTGGCCATATTAGACAGCCAGCGCACGAGTCCCTATTTTCAAGAGCCTGTAGAACGCATAGACGAGTTCGCGCTGAGATGCTTTTGCAACGGACTCCCGATGGAGTTGCGTCTCCAAATCAATCCAAGCGTCGCTCCCACGCTCGAGAAAGCGTACGAGGTAGCGCGCGCTTTGTACAACCGGAGACAATTAGATTACCTGCGAGAGAACGCAGATAAGAAGAGCGCCGCGCCAAAACAGAAAGATACTCGAGCGCATACGATCCAGCAGTCGGCTCGCGTTCCGTGCGCCGTGTGCGGCAAATCTAACCACGCGACGGATCGATGTTGGCGCGCCGCGAAAACAGATAAGGCAAGCGGCTCCGCGAAGAGCGATAATCAGCGTCCGGTGGACCCGACACCCAACAATTCGCAAACCTCCGGTGGGAAGAAAGACGCTACGTGCGCCTATTGCAAAAACACCGGGCATCATATATCCGAGTGTCGAAAGCGCGAATACGCGAACAAGCGTAAAGGTCAATCGGGAAACGAAACCAGCCCTCCTGCAACGAGCAGACAGGAGGGCGAAAGCAAGGCGACAGTCCAGGCGACTCAAATAGCCCAGCAAGAGTAGCCGTAGTCGAGTTAAACGCGAAGTCCTTTATTCCTACCGTACTAATAAGCGCCGAGCAATTCACCAGCTCAGCGACTCTCATGATCGACACAGGCGCCGAGCCAAATCTTATAAAAATCAAGCATGTAAAGCCCGAGACGATCGTAAATATTAAAGACAAGCTAATTATCACCGGTGTAACAGCCGGGACAGTCTCGACTCTCGGTGCTATAATTGTCAATATTCTAAACCGACCCATGAAATTCCACTTAGTCCCGGACTCATTCCCAATCAAAGCAGACGGACTACTCGGGTCGCACTTTCTAACTAACTCGGCGGATATTTCTTATACCCACGGTTACTTGCAGTGGCAAGGCCACACTCTAAAATTTACTAATAGCAAGTCTATTACGTTGGAACCGCGCACAAATCAAACGATCCCGGTAAATATAGTTAATCCGGAGATCGAGGAAGGCTACGTGCCGCGGCTTGACATCGCGCCTGGCGTATATTTTGGCGAAGCAATACTACGCCAGAAAAACGGGACAGCATTAGCTCGCATTATAAATACGACTACGTCCCCGATAACTATTCAGATTCCCGCGGTTAAACTCGAGGAGTATATGACGGGGAATCCCTACGCTGAAACCTCTAAATCCTCCGAATGGTACACTGAATCGTCCACTGAATCTTATCCGAAAGGATCGTACTCTGAATCTTACGCTGAATCGTCCACTGAATCCTCTGGCTCGTCGGCAGGCGAGCCCTTAAACCAAAACTCGTCGGTGTTTTGCGCGTCTTCCGAATCATCGTGCCTGCAACTCCTATTCGACAAGAGTGGCACGTCTTTTAACGTCGCATTCGCCGGAGTCTCTGAATCTCAATCCGAGGCCGAGCGCGCTGAAATAAGTGAAAACAGGCACGCCGAGCTGCTCGGACTCCTCCGAACAGACCACTTAAACGACGAAGAGAAAGAAAGTCTGTTCCCGCTGATCGAAGAAACCTCCGATCTATATTTCATGCCGGGAGATAAATTACCGTGTACTCATTTAGTCAGGCATGAAATCCCAACTACTGACAGCATACCGGTACACGTCAAACAATATCGGTTCCCAAGTATTCACAAAGAAGAAATTAATAAGCAAATCTCTAAATTAATCGACAATGAAATCATCTCTCCTTCAACTTCGCCATACTGCAGTCCGCTTTGGATCGTACCAAAGAAAGCGGACTCAGCCGGAAACAAACGATGGCGCATGGTAATCGATTATAGGCGGTTAAATGAGAAAACAATAGCAGACGCCTATCCATTGCCTAGCATTACGGAAATCTTAGATCAGCTCGGCGGCGCGAAATATTTCAGCGTGTTCGACCTCGCCTCCGGGTTCCACCAAATCGGAATGGATCCGGCAGACGCCGGCAAAACAGCATTCTCTACTCCATTCGGTCATTATCAGTTTAACAGAATGCCATTCGGCCTTAAGAACGCGCCGGCGACTTTTCAAAGACTCATGGATTCTATCTTAGTCGGACTCCAAGGAAACGAGCTCTTCGTTTACTTGGACGATATCGTAATTTACGCGAAATCGATCCATGAACATCGCGTTAAATATTTGAAACTAACAGAACGCCTACGAAAAGCAAACGTTAAGCTCCAGCCCGACAAATGTGAGTTCCTTCGCCGGGAAGTCATGTACCTCGGGCATATAATCGGCGAAGACGGCGTCAGGCCAGACCCCGCGAAAGTAAAAGCTGTACAAAACTTCCCTCAACCAAAATCCAAGAAAAATATACAGGAATTCCTCGGCCTAGCCGGTTATTACAGAAGATTCGTGAGCCACTTTTCCCAAATAGCAAAGCCGCTCACGAATTTACTAAAAGCCAGTGTCCCATTACACTGGGCGGAGGCTCAATCTAAAGCGTTCGACGAATTAAGAAACGCTCTTTGTACCGAACCCGTCTTACAATACCCTAACTTTAACGAGCGATTCAATTTAACTACCGATGCGTCGGGCTTCGCGATTGGCGGCGTGCTAAGTCAAGGCGTCCCGGGCAAAGATAGACCAATCGCTTATTACTCCAAAGCCTTGACGGGGGCCGAGCTAAACTATTCAACAATAGAAAAGCAGTGCCTAGCCATTGTGCTCTGTGTCAAACACTTTCGTCCGTACTTGTACGGACACGCGTTTACTCTAATCACAGATCACAAACCACTGGTATGGATGTGCTCCGTGATAGATCCTACCTCGCGACTCCTTAGATGGCGGTTAAAACTCGCCGACTACGATTATAACATCGTTCATAAGTGCGGGCGGGACAATAAGAACGCCGACGCACTTTCTCGCAATCCGATCGAGGAAGAAGCTCAGGTGAACACCGTGAGCACCGACTCTCGCGATCCTCTCGAAATATATGCAGAAAAACACGATATCCCTTACGTGGATACCTCCGAAGTCATTCACATGCTCGAGCCAAAAGCGAGCGTGCTCATAAACGAGATCGCGGCCGAGTCGGAACCAACCACCAGCGTTGACAATCCCGAAAATCCCGACGGATCCCCACCTCACATCGACGAAGACGAAGACGAAAACTCCACAGACGAGGACGAGGATAATACTGTCCACCATGATCTTTTACCGCACGACACACAATTTGCACAAACTCGAGACCGACTCATAATGCGGAAAGATAATCTAGCATTCTTTGTAACCACTCACGGAACTCCTTTAGACAACGGTGCCCGTGATCTTCAATCGGTCGATAAAATCTCGGATCTCCACGATCTTACACTCGGTAGAGCCAAAGTTTTAAAACACGGTAAATTCTACTACATCGCATTAGCATTAAAAGAAGGACAGAACACAAGACTCGACATTGACATACTGTTAGAATGCATCCGAGCACTATTCGACGCGGTAATAGAACTCCAATTGCGGAGTATCTGCATTTCCGAAGTAAATTTCGACAGTATCCCGTGGAAGATCGTATTCAAGCTAATCCAAGGAACTTTCTCCGACAATCCGGTTAAAGTAATTACTTGTCAACATCTCGTACAGATTCCCTCGGAAGAGGCTCGTAATAAAATAATCGTAGAGAACCATGTGTCGGCTCACGGCGGACACAAGGGCGTGACAAAATCTTACAATAGAATCAGACAGAATTACTACTGGCCGACACTAAAAGCCGACATACGAAATTTCATCGTCACTTGCCGCAACTGTCAATTGAAAAAACTAACACGAATTAAAACGCGACAACCGATGATGATCACGGACACGCCTGGTAGTGCATTCGATAAAATAGCAATGGACATAGTTGGACCATTCCCTGTCACCGAGACCGATAATAAATACATCTTGACGATACAAGATCTACTGACGAAATACTCCCTAGCCCTTCCTTTAGTCAGCGCTACTTCAGTAGAAGTAGCCGATGCTCTCGTTATTCAATTCATATGCCGTTTCGGAGCTCCGAGAGCGTTGCTCACGGACCAAGGAGCTAATTTCGTAAGCGACTTAATGAAAGCAGTCGCGAAGCGCTTCAAAATCAAACAGTTCAAGACAACTGCTCACTATCCACAGAGTAATGGATCTATCGAACGGTCACACCACGTACTAGTGGAATATCTAAAGCAATACACCAAGAATAATGATTGGGATCAATGGCTAGAACTCGCAACATTCTCATATAATACAAGCGTGCACGAAGGAACTCGTTTCACGCCGCACGAACTAGTTTTCGGAAAACTAGCTCGCCTCCCGTCGAGTAGCGAACCTCCCGATTCGCCAGACGACGAAACGTATCATGAGTATCTATTCAACTTAAATACGCGAATAGATCAAGCCCAGAAACTTGCCCGAGAACACCTTATTTCAGCAAAAGAGCGATCTAAAACTTATTACGACAAGAAAGCAAACCCACGAGAGTTTCAAGTAGGAGACTCCGTCTATCTTTTAAAAGAAAATAAAAAGGGCAAATTAGAAGACCAATATACTGGCCCTCATGAGATTATTAAAGTCTTTCGTAATAAGAACGTCCGTATAATATACAAAAATCGCACGAAATTGGTGCACTCGAACAAGCTCAAGCTTGCACAAAACGTCGCGCAAGCCCGACCATAGTATTATATTATACGCGTTATTCTATTCTATACCATTACTCGTAATTATTAATCATCAACTAAGTGGGGATAACCACCATATTGTAAACACCCCCACCCGAACCAATCCGCATAAAACGCGGAGCGAGAACCAGACCAGCTCACAAAATCTACTGGCATCGAAGAGACAACACCTCAAGATGACACGAACGCTCTTGCTACTCCTCTCTTTCTCGAGTGTGCTCTCATCAGGCCAAGCAGCTCTCGGATACGACTGCAGCAGCGAAGCACTCAACATCACTACGTTCTCCATCCTCGATGTGGGAAAATGCGACATCCCGCAAGTCGAACCAAAGAAGGAAGCGAGATACGTCCAACTACTACAGTTGTCCGAGTTCAATGAGGCAGCTGTGTATCAATGCAAAATCGAGATCGACCGAACAATATTCCATTGCGGAATGAGTTCCCACAATTCAGCTGTGCTCAACGGCAGACGTGAATATATACTGCAGCTAGCGAGTGACACGTGCAAGCAGCTCCATCAATCCGGCAGCCTGTCCATTGGAACGACGATACTCACCGGATTCCATGCCAATTCCACTGAGTCAAGAAGCATAGTGCTTGCCGGTTCCCTTACCACCGACGGTGCCTGCACAGGTGCGCAATTCAGCGATCCCTACGGCACTTGGGACTCCGTCGTCGTACAAGCTCTAATAAGAGTAACAATCCAGAATTACATGGCAGCAATCCAACTAACCAGCAACCAGATCATACTCGAATCGGGGACACGATGTCCAGTCTCCGAAGGAACCTGCTTCGATGGAAGCGGAGGCAACACTTTCTGGTCGCCAATTCCACCAGACAGCTGTCATTTCAATCATTACGACGTACTCTACGAGGGACCAGCTACTCGTCTCTCGCCTCAGGACCAAGCATCAGGTCCAATAATCTACACGGTAACCTCTCAAGATACAACTTTCGCTCTGACTCGAACAACAGATTTCACCTTGTGTGGATATCTCATAAGCAAGACAGAACATCCGAAACTCCTAATCATGGAAACAGAGAAAGGAGCAACATTCCAAGCACGAAAGAAAATCCAAGTCAACAACCTGGATCTTTTCACCTATATAAATTCAAAATTCATATATGTAGAGAAACACATCAAATCACAGATGACTCATCTCTACCAAGATGTTATAATACAAAAGTGCGCATTGGAACAACAAGTCTTGAAAAACGCGATAGCTCTCGCGAGCCTCTCACCAGACGAAGTCGCATTTACTATCATGAAAGGCCCTGGTTATATGGCAACCATCGCCGGCGAAGTACTACACGTAATGCAATGCATTCCGATAGAAGCTCAAATCCGGAGGACAGACGACTGCTACGCTGAACTCCCAGTCACTCACACAAATCAATCGCTTTTCCTAACGCCTAAAAGCCGAATACTCACTCGCCAAGGTACGCAGCGCGAGTGCCACGAATTATTGCCTGCAATGTATAAAATCCACGGAGCTTGGTATAAGCTACTGCCGAAACCAACAGAAAGCATTGAACCTCAGCAAATTCAACCACTCACTAAACCTGTGTGGCGCTATATAAATCCGAATGACTTAGCCGTCAGCGGGATTTACACATCCGAAGATCTGCAGCATCTAAAGGATCACATAATGTTTCCTATCGAGAAACCAGCCATGCTCAACACCCTGGCACGAGGAGCCATGGGACAATCAGTAACAACTGGCAGCGTAAAACTCTTCAATCTACTCGACCAAGATACACTCAATAAAATCGCAGAAACCACGAGTAAAAAGGTGTGGAATGGATTCATAACATTTGGTTCAGCGAGTGCCGGACTCCTCGGCATCTACATCACGTTTCGAGCATTGAAACTCATCCTGGACACCCTAATCCATGGCTACGCCCTTCATTCCATTTACGGATGGAGCATCCAACTCGTCGGAGCCCTTTGGGACTCTCTCACCAACTTACTACTGCATCTTGGACGAAAAGCATCAGAGAAAGAGAGTGAGGAAACAACAGTGGAGTGTATTCCAAAGTCAACGCAGCAACTGCAACAGGACCAAGTGGAAGAAGATATCCAGCAGCCCCACGCCATGTACCCTCATCTCGCTAGAATTTTCAATGATAGAAGCAAACCAGGTCCCTCCAATCAATTCAATTAAGAAATTCCTCCTTCGTACGTAATTTCTTCCCTAGGGGGGGAGGTGTAACGTCGGGCGCCTGGTTTCCACCTCCAATTTTTGCAAAGACTGAACTCTATCTTAATACACTCGGGCAAGCGAGCCCTCGTCAATCATATATCTTTAACATATATAATACATATACTTACCATTGTAATTATACGCATACTCACCTTTATACTTACATAAAGTTCCTAAGAATAATATATATGTATCTCAATACGCAAACGCTATACTCCTATCTGAAAATAAATATCATTTAGCTGTCATAAAGAAGCGTCCGCCTTTGAATCCACCTCCGTGCACTGTCGGCACCGGAGTTATACTCGTAAAGACAACCGCAAGGGACTATCATAAAATTAGGAGTCATAAAAGTAACTACTATCCTTCAATTACAGTCACAATAGCGCGCCGAAGGAGCGCGGTCAACCATGCGGCACGCGCCGCCATTGTAGTAAAGTCGGCCGAGCACTGAGCGGCCGAGCGGCCAGCGATAACCCAGCGGCACGCCAATTAGCAGCGGCCGAGCGACCGAGCGCACACGCATTGGGCACGCGCAGCCCTTGGCGGCCGACCAACCGCCAGACCCGAGCGGCAGCCCCGAGCGCCGGGGCAGCTACCCTACCGATTCCCGAGCGCGCTACCTATTCTGGTTTCATGCGCTCCGCTTACTCACCAGCCGAACGGAGACGCCGGGCCTCAAAGCCACGCCCACTCTCTCGAGCATGCTACTTACTCGTGTTCCTACAATCCGGCTCCAGTCTCGCGGGTCTAGGCCCCGGGAATCAACTAACTATAGATTATTGCTTGATTTCTCAGCGATCCAACAATGCTACGTTAACAATCGACCACTCTATCGATCGGCAACACTTTCAGCCACAAACTCAAGTAGCCTCCTGGTTACCTGCGAGTCTCAGTCACGCGCAATCCTTATGTAAAGTTAGCGCTCCCGCGAAGACTCGTCAAGCCTTTCTTCTGATCTTAATTAATGCTATAATTGTTAACGAAACATTGCCAGAGCCTATCTCTCTCACAACGATCAATAGTAATAATGTCTAACAGCTCAACTCAATCTCTCGTAAGCGAAATACATACAGTTGTTAACTTCGAATCAATACTAATTAATAATCTCGGAAAATGTATGTAAATCGCCAAGCTCAAACATTGCTAAATGATCGCCGATTATAATATAACAAATAGGAATCACGAAGCGCTCCGATCATCACTCCTATTGCTGTTAAAATAAGACAGACTGCCACGAGCCGGCCTTGCGAATATCTCCGCCTTACGAATCTACGCGCCCGACCAGTTGCAGTAACACAGGCGCTCATAGCCAGACTCCATGAAGTCGGCCCTGCGAATATTCGCGCTCGATCGGTTGCAGCACCGCAAGCGCTCACAATATTGTATCTCACGCGAAACTCAATGTACTTACCTTATTGTACTTACCATAGATACAAACTGCGAAACTCTGCTACGCGCCACTAGTCTGTAATAATTCATTCATGTAAGGCGAATAATTATAAGCAGCGCAATCTCTAGAACTCTTTAAGAATTCACTCCGACAGCGCAGCAGGGCAGCATTGCCATTTAGCTGAAAATCATCCATGTCCAGCGATCGGCTATTCCAGTGCGAACGCCGCAAATCCTATAATTCATTCATGCGAGCGAATTCATGCCTCAAGGCCAAGCGTACGCAAGTACATGAGTACGCGAGCCCAGCGAGCGGCTCGCGGCGCACCATCCCTTCCACGAGCCGACTTAGCGAGCGCACTGAGACCCTCTCACGTCATGCCTCCCACCAATCTCCCACTCCAAATTCGCACGGCCCCAATGCTCCACTGCCCTATATAAGGGCACGCACCGTGCTAATTCTGTAGTTAGTTCAGTTAGTTCGAGCTCCAGTTAGCTCTCCAGTCCAATCCTCTAGAACTACTCCTCTGAGCTTACTTACCAGTAAGACTCCTCTCTGAATCTTTACCAAATCCAATCTCCAGTCAGTCTGCAAGACATAGTCTTTGACTGACTCTCGTAACTCGTAGTCTTTAACAAACTCGCTGCGTAATAATCTACGCCTCAAACCTTTGTAACGTAGTATAAGTATTTTTGAATATATTATATTTTACCAGTTATTCTGCTTCCCATTTATTCAGCCTACTTGAATCAAACTTCTAATTCATTCAACCATATTATTACTACTAGAATCGACGACGACAGTCTGCAATTCTCCTACCGAATCAAGGTGCAAGAGGCACTGCACTGATTCCTCCTATTTTATTCCACTGAATCGAGGTGCAAGAGACACTGCACTGATTCCACCTACCAAATTATCCTACGGAGTCAAGGTGCAAGAGACACTGCACTGACTCTACTCCCGTGAATTGGGTGCAAGAGACACTGCAACAATTTACTCGATCCTAAATACTCCGGAATAGGTGCAAGAGACACTGCACTCTCCTACGAGTATTTCTCCTATCTCAGTTATTGCAATCTGTCAGAGTCGCATGAAGCCGAGACGAACCAGACGCGGTGGCCAGAAATACCACCTTCAAACTCTTTATAAATCCCTCTATCAACCCGCGCAGCCTAGTGACTGCGTCGGTCTCCGCTCCTTGCCCTGTGTAACGGAGGAAGTATCTATCCGCGTTTTCGCGGATCAATCCACAGAATCTATAATTCTGTCCGCACCGAGCCAGCCCGCGACGGAGCGGCAGACGACGAGCTCGCCAACACTGCCTCCAGCAGCAGCTCCAGCAGCAGCTCCAGCAGGGATCCCGGTCATATCTCCAGAGGAGGAGATTCCATTCCGCGTAGCGGAACAATACTTACCTTGGGGCTTGATCCCCGTCGAAATCCCAGCAGTAAGGAGGCGAGCACTGTGCCATCCTTTCGATCCACGACGAGCCACTTGGTGGCCTGAAAGCAAGCAGAAGAAGACAGTCGAGCTCTTTGGGGAGCTCTAAGCAGGACGCAAGTAAGTGAGCATAACCGACTCGCACGCAAAAGGCGAAATTCACGACGACGAGCGCGTAAAAGCGACGGTAGTCCTTTTTAATTAAAAACGCGCGCTCGGACGTAACACTCCTGCCGCCACAGCTTACTCGGAGCGGTGAACATCCGCCACGGCTTACTACGAAAGGAGCACGTACCGCCACGGCTTACTCCGAGAGGAGAACTCCCGCCACGGCTTACTCCGAGAGGCGAACATCCGCCACGGCTTACTCCGAAAGTAGCACGTACCGCCACGGCTTACTCCGAGAGGAGAAATCCCGCCACGGCTTACTCCGAGAGGAGCACGTACCGCCACGGCTTACTCCGAGAGGAGCAAGTACCGCCACGGCTTACTCCGAGAGGAGCTCCTGCCGCCACGGCTTACTCCGAGAGGAGCACGTACCGCCACGGCTTACTCCGAGAGGAGAACTCGCGCCACGGCTTACTCCGAGATGAAAACGTACCGCCACGGCTTACTCCGAGAGGAGCACGTACCGCCACGGCTTACCCCGAGAGGAGAAATCCCGCCACGGCTTACTCCGAGAGGAGCACGTACCGCCACGGCTTACTCGGAGAGGAGCAAGTACCGCCACGGCTTACTCCGAGAGGAGCTCCTGCCGCCACGGCTTACTCCGAGAGGAGCACGTACCGCCACGGCTTACTCCGAGAGGAGCAAATACCGCCACGGCTTACTCCGAGAGGGGCTCGTGCCGCTGTCGTAACCCGACCACCAATAACTGCAAGAGTGCACATTAACAAGTAGACCAACAGGCCTTCCGAAATCAACTGCCTAAGCAGTATTTCGTAACGCCCAGAGTCCAATGCATGACCTCCTTAGAAGAAGAACACGTCAACAAAAATTAACCATATAAAAGGCCAAACACAACAATTCGAGGGGCAGTCTCGAGTGGTACGACCTCACCACGGACCCACACCCGGTCCTAATAGACGAACGACGACGACGTTCAATCTGCGTAAGCGTAAGAAACAATTATAAGTATCAAATAAACTACACGTCAACCGCACAACCTTGGATTGGATACTAATCCTTAAGTGAAGAAAGCCCAAAAAACTATAACGTGCTAGACTACAATCGGGTTCACTCCGGTCAACCCAGTCTTCGCACAACATAAATTGGTGGCAGCGGTGGGATTCTTCACATACAGGGCCACGCGGGATACAACAGAAAAGAAGAACTAAACGGACCCCGCACCCAGGGCTATCCGACAAACCAAACGGACCCCGTAACCAAGGGCTATCCACCAAACCTAACGGACCCCGTAACGAAGGGCTATCCGACAACCCTGTCAATGTCAGACAGTTATCTATACACGCGGACGATCGCTACGAGAGACCAGTTATTCTCACATCCAAGCCCGCGACTAATACAGAGCTACCCTGCTCCCCGGGTCAGACCACGGAAAACCAACCCTACGCTAACGCCTTCACTAGACACGGTAAGGCGCACCTTAAACTTCGACAACCCGATCGAAGAACAGATCGACGATTCCGCAGTGTTCCACTTCGACGATAATATCACCGCCACTCGTGAGTACTCATACAGCGACATAGACGAGAGTCTACTACGACCAGGACCTTCCACTAGGCTGGAAAGACAACTATCCGAGAACTCTGATCTAACATACGAGGAATATCGCTTCGACACCCAACCGAGGCCCGGCCAAGCACTCGAACTCATCACCAACACCCCACAAAACGAGACGATGATCTCCGACGAAACAAATCGAACAACGACAGCCCCGGCAACAGGACGACCCACAGAAGAAGAAATTACCGCGGAAATCGCCAGGCTCCGAGCCGAGTTAGAAGCTTTAACAACGCAGGGCGACTTACGCCACGTCGCTGGACCATCGAGAGTCACGCGGCCCTCATATTTACACACCCGTGCCGACCCTGGGCAGTACATCACATTGCGAGAAGCAATAAAATACATCCCTACCTTCGACGGCAGCTCCCCAACGGCGCTAAAAGGATTCCTCAGCGCATGTAATTATACCTTCGCCAATATCGACCCGAGAGAAGAACTCCGGCTACTCGACGCCATCCAAAGCATGAAATTAATCGGTCGCGCCCTCGTCGAATTCGAACATAAGGAAATTCATAGCTACGCGCATCTAAAAGAGGAGCTCGAAATCGCTTACTTAGGACGAAAGTCCTCCGCATACCTGCAGGTGCAGTTCAATGAGGTCAGCCAGCTCCCAGGAGAAACTGTACGGACATACGCCACCCGCACCGAAACCCTTATGACGGAGCTATGTGAAGCATCGGGGGAACCCCAACATGACGCCCGAGACACTCGCGTCCTCAAGGAAATGTATAAAAAGGCCGCCCTCGTAAATTTCGCCAGAGGACTGAGACAACCTCTGCGCACCATAATCCGCGGGCGTAACTATGGAACGTTCAGCGAAGCAGTGACAGGAGCAATAGAAGAGGAGGCTCTAGAAGGACCAAGCAGTCCACCACCACGTCGCCAGGAACAGCCACGAAACGAAAGTGCGGAGAAGCGAACCAGTTACCGCGCTCCAAACACCCCGACGACCACGTGCAGCAAGTGCGGGAAACAAGGTCACTACTGGCGCGACTGCCGCTCCAGTAGATACAGTGGGCAGTTCCAGCTACCCAGACCGGAACCAAAACCGAATGAGACACTACAATGCTCAAAATGCGGAAAAAATGGCCACTATTGGCGAGACTGTCGCACGAGTAGATACGCCAACCGATTCGATCCCCCAGGAAACCAATTACGGGTGGCCGCCCACTTAATCAAGGCATTCTGCGACCACTGCCAGCGACAAGGTCACTCATACGAGGAGTGCAGGCAGCGACTGAAGCAGCGCCCCACATACAGAGAAACGAATCACAACAGCTCACAGCCAAGGATGGACGCGACACAATTTCCATCTACCAGCCGCGACCACGAGCCAGCGGGAAACGAACAAACGACGCCACCCCGCGAGAATGTTGCGTCGTTCAGATAAATGTCTCGCACAGCCACACGGACGAATTACCCATTACAAACGTGCCACTAGACGAAGCCTACGACCAGGCAGTACCCATGCTGATCGACACGGGAGCCGCGATCAGCCTGGTAAAAATCCGCAACCTACGCGATGAAGTGCCAATGCAACGCAAGGAAATAGCGGTATTAGGCGCCACGGGAAACCCCATAAAAACCCTCGGGGAAATAGAGGGACACATCAAAATAGAGGAGCAACTAATAAAACAACCCCTATACGTAGTAGCCAACCATTTCCCCATAGAATACGAAGGGATACTGGGGATGGACTTCTTCCGGCGACACGGCGTCAAACTCGATTGCGCCGCCGCCGAAATTCAAATTGGGAAAACCACATGGAAAACGAGTATGGCAAAGCCCAGGATACACCTACCACCACGCGCGGAAACACTGGTAGAAGCGACCACTCTCAACCCAGAGGAAGGTATCACGTCAGCAGAAGAAATCCGACCTGGAATCTTTATAGGAAGTTGTTTGGTAAAACCCCAAAACGGACGATGCATAGTCAGTGTACTAAACACTACGGACCACGGCGTAGACATACGCCTTCCACCACTACAACTAGAAGGAATAACTCCAACCCCCAAAGTGCTGCCGATTCATCAGCTGAGCCCCGCGGAACCCATCAGGCGCGAAAGCCGAATCATACAGGTACTAGGACAACTAAGAGATAGCCACCTAAATAAAGAGGAGCGAGACTCGTTAGTGGACATCTGCAGCACATACGCAGATGTATTCCATCTAGAAGGAGAACCGCTAACCCACACCACGACTACCTCCCATGATATCTGCACAAAACCAAACATCGCTCCAATTAACACCAAACCCTACCGACTGCCAGAGAAACATCAAAAGGAGGTCAACGACCAAGTCCAAGAAATGCTGAAGGACGAAATAATAACCACGAGCACCAGCCAGTGGAACGCTCCCCTCTTAGTGGTACCAAAGAAAGCCGACGCAAACGGAAAACAAAAGCTACGCGTAGTAGTAGATTTTCGCAAACTAAATGAGGCAACCATTGGTGACTCCTTCCCACTACCCAATATCACAGACATATTAGACCAGCTAGGAAAGGCCAAATACTTCACCACTTTAGACCTCGCTTCAGGCTACCACCAAGTGCCAATGTCCAAACAGGCGCGGGAAAAAACCGCATTCTCGACACAATACGGACACTACGAATTCAATAGAATGCCTTTCGGGTTAAAAAATGCACCCGCAACGTTTCAGCGACTAATGAACACGATACTAGCAGGACTCCAAGGGATTAAATGCTTCGTATACCTCGACGACATTGTAATCCACGGGGGAAGCTTGAACGAGCACAACTCGCGCCTGTGCGAAGTATTAACCATCCTGCGCAACCACAACCTAAAACTGCAGCCCAACAAGTGTGAATTCCTAAGAAAAGAAGTAAACTACCTCGGTCATGTAATCACCGAAAGTGGGATTATGGCCGACCCAAAGAAAACAAGCGCAGTAAGGGAATTCCCCACACCACGTACTGTCAAAGAGATCCAATCATTCTTGGGACTAGCCGGATACTACAGACGGTTCGTAAAGGACTTCTCAAAAATAGCGAAACCCCTGACAACATTAACCACGAAAGACACCTTGTTTAAATGGACGGATGAACAAGACCACGCGTTCCAAACGCTAAAAAACACACTGACAACGGCACCACTCTTAAGCTACCCGGATTTCGAGAAAGAGTTCGTAGTAACCACAGATGCATCCGACTTCGCTATCGGAGCCATACTATCCCAAGGCGAAATCGGTCAGGATAAACCGATCGCCTACGCAAGCCGCGTACTGAACAAAGCAGAAAGAAACTACAGTACGACCGAAAAGGAACTACTCGCCATAGTATGGGCAACAAAACAGTATAGACCATACCTCTACGGAAATAAGTTCAAAATAGTAACAGACCATAAACCGCTAATCTGGCTATTCAGCGTAAAAGACCCCGGATCGCGGCTAATAAGATGGCGCCTCAAACTCGAAGAATACGATTACGAAATAATACACAAGGCCGGAAAACTAAATACCAACGCAGATGCGCTGAGCAGAACGGTATACCATACACAAGAAATAAAACAACCAACCACGGAGAACCGCGAATACAGCGACGAAGAAAAATCCAGAATAATCCAAGAATACCACGACGCCACTTTAGGAGGACACCAAGGGGTCGAAAGGACCCTTAGCCGAATACGACAAACCCATAATTGGCCAGGAATCACCCAGTATGTAAAAGAATATGTAAGCCGGTGCGAATCATGTCAGAAAAACAAACTCTCTAGGCAGGCAAAAGCCCCACTAGTGATCACCGACACACCTGACACAGCATTTGAAAAATGCGCACTCGACATAGTAGGGCCACTGACCGAAACTGCCAACGGAAACAAATACATACTAACCTTCCAAGACCTACTAACACGATTTAGCAAAGCAATCCCCATACCAAACCAAGAGGCCAAGACAGTAGCAAAAGAACTCGCAACGAAAATAACCTGCGAATACGGAATACCTGACAAGATACTAACAGACCAAGGCACTAACTTCCTCAGCGACGTCTTCAAGAACGTATGCAAACTCCTGAGGATAACCAAAATCCAAAGCACCGCATATCATCCACAATCCAACGGCGCACTCGAACGATCACACCGAACACTAGCCGAATATTTAAGACATTACATAAACGATCAACAAACCGATTGGGACGAATGGATCCCTTACGCCATGTTCACCTACAATACCACACCACACACCGCCACAGGGCTAACACCCTTCGAATTAGTATTCGGACACAAGGCCAATCTACCAACCTCCCTAACACTACCAGCTAAACCACTCTACTCATACGACGATTACGCATAAGAACTACGCGAACGCCTTAGAGCCACACAACAAGTAGCGAAACAAAACACCAAAATAGCAAAAATGCGCGCCAAAGAAAACTACGACCGCGATACAAAAAAGACAGATTTCACGCCAGGCGACAAAATCCTCATCCACGATGAAACCGTCCGCCGTGGACGTAGTAAAAAACTGGACTCCCTATGGATCGGACCCTACCGGATCCTAGAACAAACGTCACCCGTCACGTACGTAATAAGTAAAGGAAAAAAAACAATTAAAGTACATAGGGACCGACTGAAACACTTTATAGACTAAGATAAAAAATTATACCTAGACAAAATACTATATTGTAACCCAGCGAATGCAAGGAAAACTAAACCACACCGAAAAACCCGAAAGCTAGGAAGCTTTCTTCTTCCAAGGGGGGAGGTGTCGTAACCCGACCACCAATAACTGCAAGAGTGCACATTAACAAGTAGACCAACAGGCCTTCCGAAATCAACTGCCTAAGCAGTATTTCGTAACGCCCAGAGTCCAATGCATGACCTCCTTAGAAGAAGAACACGTCAACAAAAATTAACCATATAAAAGGCCAAACACAACAATTCGAGGGGCAGTCTCGAGTGGTACGACCTCACCACGGACCCACACCCGGTCCTAATAGACGACCGACGACGACGTTCAATCTGCGTAAGCGTAAGAAACAATTATAAGTATCAAATAAACTACACGTCAACCGCACAACCTTGGATTGGATACTAATCCTTAAGTGAAGAAAGCCCAAAAAACTATAACGTGCTAGACTACAATCGGGTTCACTCCGGTCAACCCAGTCTTCGCACAACACCGCCACGGCTTACTCCGAGAGGAGAACCCCCGCCACGGCTTACTCCGAGAGGTGTACTCGCGCCACGGCTTATTCCGAGAGGAGAACTCCCGCCACGGCTCACTCCGAGGGGGAACTCCCGCCACGGCTTACTCCGAGAGGAGCACGTACCGCCACGGCCTACTCCGAGAGGTGTACTCTCGCCACGGCTTACTCCGAGAGGAGAACTCCCGCCTCGGCTTACTCCGAGAGGAGCTCCTGCCGCCACGGCTTACTCCGAGAGGTGAACATCCGCCACGACTTACTCCGAAAGGAGAACTCTCGCCACGGCTTACTCCGAGAGGCGCTCGTGTCACCACGGCTTACTCCGAGAGGAGCACGTACCGCCACGGCTTACTCCGAGAGGAGCAAGTACCGCCACGGCTTACTCCGAGAGGAGCTCCTGCCGCCACGGCTTACTCCGAGAGGAGCACGTACCGCCACGGCTTACTCCGAGAGGAGCAAATACCGCCACGGCTTACTCCGAGAGGGGCTCGTGCCGCCACGGCTTACTCCGAGAGGAGAACCCCCGCCACGGCTTACTCCGAGAGGTGTACTCTCGCCACGGCTTATTCCGAGAGGAGAACTCCCGCCACGGCTCACTCCGAGGGGGAACTCCCGCCACGGCTTACTCCGAGAGGAGCACGTGTTACGTCCGAGCGCGCGTTTCTAATTAAAAAAGGACTACCGTCGCTTTTACGCGCTCGTCGTCGTGAATTTCGCCTTTTGCGTGCGAGTCGGTTATGCTCACTTACTTGCGTCCTGCTTAGAGGTCCCCAAAGAGCTCGACTGTCTTCTTCTGCTTGCTTTCAGGCCACCAAGTGGCTCGTCGTGGATCGAAAGGATGGCACAGCGCTCGCCTCTTTACTGCTGGGATTTCGACGGGGATCAAGCCCCAAGGTAATTATTGTTCCGCTACGCGGAATGGAATCTCCTCCTCTGGAGATACGACCGGGATCCCTGCTGGAGCTGGTACTGGAGCTGCTGCTGGAGCTGCTGCTGGAGGCAGTGTTGGCGGGCTGGTCGTCTGTCGCTCCGTCGCGGGCTGACTCGGCGCGGACAGAATTATAGATTCTGTAGATTGATCAGCGAAAACGCGGATAGATACTTCCTCCGTTACACTGGGCAAGGAGCGGAGACCGACGCAGTCACTATGCTGCGCGGGTTGATAGAGGGATTTATAGAGAGTTTGAAGGTGGTATTTCTGGCCACCGCGTCTGGTTCGTCTCGGCTTCATGCGACTCTGACAGATTGCAATAACTGAGATAGGAGAAATACTCGTAGGAGAGTGCAGTGCCTCTTGCACCTATTCCGGAGTATTTAGGATCGAGTAAATTGTTGCAGTGTCTCTTGCACCCAATTCACGAGGGTAGAGTCAGTGCAGTGTCTCTTGCACCTTAACTCCGTAGGATAATTAGGTAGGTGGAATCAGTGCAGTGTCTCTTGTACCTTGATTCAGTGGAATAAAATAGGAAGAATCAGTGCAGTGTCTCTTGCACCTTGATTCAGTAGGAGAATTGCAGACTGTCGTCGTCGATTCTAGTAGTAATAATGTGGCTGGATGAATTTAGAAGCTTGACTTAAGTAAGAATCTAAGTATAAGTAGGCTGAATAAATGGGAAGCAGAGTAGCTGGTAAAATATAATATATTCAAAAAGACTTATACTACGATACAAAGGTTTAAGGCGTAAGTTATTACGCAGCGAGTTCGTTAAAGACTATGAGTTACGAGAGTCAGTCAAAGACTATGTCTTGCAGACTGACTGGAGATTGGATTTGGTAAAGATTCAGAGAGGAGTCTTACTGGTAAGTAAGCTCAGAGGAGTAGTTCTAGAGGATTGGACTGGAGAGCTAACTGGAGCTCGAACTAACTGAACTATTAGCACGGTGCGTGCCCTCATATAGGGCAGTGGAGCATTGGGGCCGTGCGAATTTGGAGTGGGAGATTGGTGGGAGGCATGACGTGAGAGGGTCTCAGTGCGCTCGCTAAGTCGGCTCGTGGAAGGGATGGTGCGCCGCGAGCCGCTCGCTGGGCTCGCGTACTCGTGTACTTGCGTACGCTTGGCCTTGAGGCATGAATTCGCTCGCATGAATGAATTATAGGATTTTCGGCGTTCGCACTGGAGTAGCTGATCGCTGGACATAGATGATTTTTAGCTAAATGGCAATGCTGCCCTGCTGCGCTGTCGGCGTGAATTCTTAAAGAGTTCTAGAGATTGCGCTGCTTATAATTATTCGCTTTACATGAATGAATTATTACAGGCTAGCGGCGCTTAGCTGAGTTTCGCAGTTCGCATCTATGGTAAGTACAATAAGGTAAGTACATTAGGCTTCGCGTGAGATTCAATATTGTGAGCGCTTGCGGTGCTGCAACTGATCGAGCGCGAATATTCGCAGGGCCGACTTCATGGAGTCTGGCTGTGAACGCCTGTGTTACTGCAACTGGTCGGGCGCGTAGATTCGTAAGGCGGAGATATTCGCAAGGCCAGTTCGTGGCAGTTTGTCTTATTTTAACAGCAATATGAGTGATGATCGGAACGCTTCGTGATTCCTACTTGTTATATTATAATCGGCGATCGTTTAACAATGCTTGAGCTTGGCGATTTACATATATTTTCTGAGATTATTAATTAGTATTGATTCGAAGTTAACAACTGTATGTATTTCGCTTATGAGAGATTGAGTTGAGCTTTTAGACGTTATTACTATTGATCGTTGTGAGAGAGATAGGTTCTGGCAATGTTTCGTTAACAATTATAGCATTAATTAAGATCATAAGAGAGGCTTGACGAGTCTTCGCGGGAGCGCTAACTTTACATAAGGATTGCGCGTGACTGAGACTCGCAGGTAACCAGGAGGCTACTTGAGTTTGTGGCTGAAAGTGTTGCCGATCGATAGAGTGGTCGATTGTTAACGTAGCATTGTTGGATCGCTGAGAAATCAAGCAATAATCTATAGTTAGTTGATTCCCGGGGCCTAGACCCGCGAGACTGGAGCCGGATTGTAGGAACACGAGTAAGTAGCATGCTCGAGAGAGTGGGCGTGGCTTTGAGGCCCGGCGTCTCCGTTCGGCTGGTGAGTAAGCGGAGCGCATGAAACCAGAATAGGTAGCGCGCTCGGGAATCGGTAGGGTAGCTGCCCCGGCGCTCGGGGCTGCCGCTCGGGTCTGGCGGTTGGTCGGCCGCCAAGGGCTGCGCGTGCCCAATGCGTGTGCGCTCGGTCGCCCGGCCGCCGCTAATTGGCGTGCCGCTGAGTTATCGCTGGCTGCTCGGCCGCTCAGAGCTCGGCCGACTTTACTACAATGGCGGCGCGTGCCGCATGGTTGACCGCGCTCCTTCGGCGCGCTATTGTGACTGTAATTGAAGGATAGTAGTTACTTTTATGACTCCTAATTTTATGATGGTCCCTTGTGGTTGCCTTTACGAGTTTAACTCCGGTGCCGACAGTGCACGGAGGTGGATTCAAAGGTGGGCGCTTCTTTATGACAGCTAAATGATATTTATTTTCAGCTAGGAGTATAGCGTTTGCGTATTGAAATACATATATATTATTCTTAGGAACTTTATAAAGGTGAGTATGCGTATAATTACAATGGTAAGTATATGTATTATATATGTTAGAGATATATGATTGACGAGGGCTCGCTTGCCCGAGTGTATTAAGATAGAGTTCAGTCTTTGCAAAAATTGGGGGTGGCAACCAGGCGCCCGACGTTACACCTCCCCCCCTAGGGAAGAAATTACGTACGAAGGAGGAATTTCTTAATTGAATTGATTGGAGGGACCTGGTTTGCTTCTATCATTGAAAATTCTAGCGAGATGGGGGTACATGGCATGGGGCTGCTGGATATCTTCTTCTACTTGGTCCTGTTGCAGTTGTTGCGTTGACTTTGGGATACACTCCACTGTTGTTTCCTCACTCTCTTTCTCTGATGCCTTTCGTCCAAGATGCAGTAGTAAGTTGGTGAGAGAGTCCCAAAGGGCTCCGACGAGTTGGATGCTCCATCCGTAAATGGAATGAAGGGCGTAGCCATGGATTAGAGTGTCCAGGATGAGTTTCAATGCTCGAAACGTGATGTAGATGCCGAGGAGTCCGGCACTCGCTGAACCAAATGTTATGAATCCATTCCACACCTTTTTACTCGTGGTTTCTGCGATTTTATTGAGCGTATCTTGGTCGAGTAGATTGAAGAGTTTTACGCTGCCAGTTGTTACTGATTGTCCCATGGCTCCTCGTGCCAGGGTGTTGAGCATGGCTGGTTTCTCGATAGGAAACATTATGTGATCCTTTAGATGCTGCAGATCTTCGGATGTGTAAATCCCGCTGACGGCTAAGTCATTCGGATTTATATAGCGCCACACAGGTTTAGTGAGTGGTTGAATTTGCTGAGGTTCAATGCTTTCAGTTGGTTTCGGCAGTAGTTTATACCAAGCTCCGTGGATTTTATACATTGCAGGCAATAATTCGTGGCACTCGCGCTGCGTACCTTGGCGAGTGAGTATTCGGCTTTTCGGCGTTAGGAAAAGCGATTGATTTCTGTGAGTGACTGGGAGTTCGGCGTAGCAGTCGTCTGTCCTCCGGATTTGAGCTTCTATCGGAATACATTGCATTACGTGTAGTACTTCGCCGGCGATGGTTGCCATATAACCAGGGCCTTTCATGATAGTAAATGCAACTTCGTCTGGTGAGAGGCTCGCGAGAGCTATCGCGTTTTTCAAGACTTGTTGTTCCAATGCGCACTTTTGTATTATAACATCTTGGTAGAGATGAGTCATCTGTGATTTGATGTGTTTCTCCACATATATAAATTTTGAATTTATATAGGTGAAAAGATCCAGGTTGTTGACTTGGATTTTCTTTCGTGCTTGGAATGTCGCTCCTTTCTCTGTTTCCATGATCAGGAGTTTCGGATGTTCTGTCTTGCTTATGAGATATCCACACAAGGTGAAATCTGTGGTTCGAGTCAGAGCGAAAGTTGTATCTTGAGAGGTTACCGTGTAGATTATTGGACCCGATGCTTGGTCTTGAGGCGAGAGACGAGTAGCTGGTCCCTCGTAGAGTACGTCGTAATGATTGAAATGACAGCCGTCTGGTGGAATTGGCGACCAGAAAGTGTTGCCTCCGCTTCCATCGAAGCAGGTTCCTTCGGAGACTGGGCATCGTGTCCCCGATTCGAGTATAATCTGGTTGCTGGTTAGTTGGATTGCTGCCATATAATTCTGGATTGTCACTCTTATTAGAGCTTGTACGACGACGGAGTTCCAAGTGCCGTAGGGATCGCAGAATTGCGCACCTGTGCAGGCACCGTCGGTGGTAAGGGAGCCGGCAAGCACTATGCTTCTCGACTCAGTAGAATTGGCATGGAATCCGGTGAGTATCGTCGTTCCAATGGACAGGCTGCCGGATTGATGGAGCTGCTTGCACGTGTCACTCGCTAGCTGCAGTATATATTCACGTCTGCCGTTGAGCACAGCTGAATTGTGGGAGCTCATTCCGCAATGGAATATTGTTCGGTCGATCTCGATTTTGCATTGATACACAGCTGCCTCATTGAACTCGGACAACTGTAGTAGTTGGACGTATCTCGCTTCCTTCTTTGGTTCGACTTGCGGGATGTCGCATTTTCCCACATCGAGGATGGAGAACGTAGTGATGTTGAGTGCTTCGCTGCTGCAGTCGTATCCAAGAGCTGCTTGGCCTGATGAGAGCACACTCGAGAAAGAGAGGAGTAGCAAGAGTGTTCGTGTCATCTTGAGGTGTTGTCTCCTTGATGTCAGTAGATTTTGTGGGCTGGTCTGGTTCTCGCTCCGCGTTTTATGCGGATCGGTTCGGGTGGGGGTGTTTACAATATGGTGGTTATCCCCACTTAGTTGATGATTAATAATTGCGAGTAATGATATAGAATAGAATAACGCGTATAATATAATACTATGGTCGGGCTTGCGCGACGTTTTGTGCAAGCTTGAGCTTGTTCGAGTGCACCAATTTCGTGCGATTTTTGTATATTATACGAACGTTCTTATTACGAAAGACTTTAATAATTTCATGAGGGCCAGTATATTGGTCTTCTAGTTTGCCCTTTTTATTTTCTTTTAAAAGATAGACGGAGTCTCCTACTTGAAACTCTCGTGGGTTTGCTTTCTTGTCGTAATAAGTTTTAGATCGCTCTTTTGCTGAAATAAGGTGTTCTCGAGCAAGTTTCTGGGCTTGATCTATTCGCGTATTTAAGTTGAATAGATACTCATGATACGTTTCGTCGTCTGGCGAGTCGGGAGGTTCGCTGCTCGACGGGAGGCGAGCTAGTTTTCCGAAAACTAGTTCGTGCGGCGTGAAACGAGTTCCTTCGTGCACGCTTGTATTATAAGAGAATGTTGCGAGTTCTAGCCATTGATCCCAATCATTATTCTTAGTGTATTGCTTTAAATATTCCACTAGTACGTGGTGTGACCGTTCGATAGATCCATTACTCTGTGGATAGTGAGCAGTTGTCTTGAACTGTTTGATTTTGAAGCGCTTCGCGACTGCTTTCATTAAGTCGCTTATGAAATTAGCTCCTTGGTCCGTGAGCAACGCTCTCGGAGCTCCGAAACGGCATATGAATTGAATAACGAGTGCGTCGGCTACCTCTACTGAAGTAGCGCTGACTAAGGGAAGGGCTAGGGAGTATTTCGTCAGGAGATCTTGTATCGTCAAGATGTATTTGTTATCGGTCTCGGTGACAGGGAATGGTCCAACTATGTCCATTGCTATTTTATCGAAGGCACTACCAGGCGTGTCCGTGATCATCATCGGTTGTCGCGTTTTAATTCGCGTTAGCTTTTTCAATTGACAGTTGCGGCAAGTGACGATGAAATTTCGTATGTCAGCTTTTAGTGTCGGCCAGTAGTAATTCTGTCTGATTCTATTGTAAGATTTTGTTACGCCCTTGTGTCCGCCGTGAGCCGACACATGGTTCTCAACGATAATTTTATTACGAGCCTCTTCCGAGGGGATTTGTACGAGATGTTGACAAGTAATTACTTTAACTGGATTGTCGGAGAAAGTTCCTTGAATTAGCTTGAATACGATCTTCCACGGGATACTGTCGAAATTTACTTCGGAAATGCAGATACTCCGCAATTGGAGTTCTATTACCGCGTCGAATAGTGCTCGGATGCATTCTAACAGTATGTCAATGTCGAGTCTTGTGTTCTGTCCTTCTTTTAATGCTAATGCGATGTAGTAGAATATACCGCGCTTTAAAACTTTGGCTCTGCCGAGCGTAAGATCGTGGAGATCCGAGATTTTATCGACCGATTGAAGATCACGGGCACCGTTGTCTAAAGGGGCGCCGCGAGTAGTTACAAAAAATGCTAGATTATCTTTCCGCATTATGAGTCGGTCTCGAGTTTGTGCAAATTGTGTGTCGTGCGGTAAAAGATCACGGTGGACGGTATTATCCTCGTCCTCATCTGTGGAGTTTTCGTCTTCGTCTTCATCAATGTGGGCTGGGGAGCCGTCGGGATTTTCGGGATTGTCAACGCTGGTAGCTGATTCTGACTCGGCCGCGATCTCGTTTATGAACACGCTCGCTTTTGGCTCTAGCATGTGCATGACTTCGGAGGTGTCCACGTAAGGGATATCGTGTTTTTCTGCATATATTTTGAGAGGATCGCGAGAGTCGGTGCTCATGGTGTTCACCTGAGCTTCTTCCTCAATCGGATTGCGAGAAAGTGCGTCGGCGTTCTTATTGTCCCGCCCGCACTTATGAATGATATTATAATCGTAGTCGGCGAGTTTTAACCGCCATCTGAGGAGTCGCGAGGTAGGATCTATTACGGAGCACATCCATACTAGTGGTTTGTGATCTGTGATTAAAGTAAACGCGTGTCCGTACAAGTACGGACGAAAGTGTTTGACACAGAGCACAATGGCTAGGCACTCCTTTTCTATTGTTGAGTAGTTTAGCTCGGCCCCCGTCAAGGCCTTCGAGTAATAAGCGATCGGTCGATCTTTGCCCGGGACGCCTTGGCTTAGCACGCCGCCAATCGCGAAGCCCGACGCATCGGTAGTTAAATTGAATCGCTCATTAAAGTTAGGGTATTGTAAGACGGGTTCGGTACAAAGAGCGTTTCTTAATTCGTTGGACGCTTTAGATTGAGCCTCCGCCCAGTGGAATGGGACACTAGCTTTTAGCAAATTCGTGAGCGGCTTTGCTATTTGAGAAAAGTGGCTCACGAATCTTCTGTAATAACCGGCTAAGCCGAGGAATTCCTGTATGTTCTTTTTGGATTTTGGTTGAGGAAAGTTTTGTACAGCTTTTACTTTCGCGGGGTCTGGCCTGACGCCGTCTTCGCCGATTATATGCCCGAGGTACATGACTTCCCGGCGAAGGAACTCACATTTGTCGGGCTGGAGCTTTACATTTGCTTTTCGTAAGCGTTCTGTTAGTTTCAAATATTTAACGCGATGTTCATGGATCGATTTCGCATAAATTACGATATCGTCCAAGTAAACGAAGAGCTCGTTTCCTTGGAGTCCGACTAAGATAGAATCCATGAGTCTTTGAAAAGTAGCCGGCGCGTTCTTAAAGCCGAATGGCATTCTGCTAAACTGATAATGACCGAATGGAGTAGAGAATGCTGTTTTGCCGGCGTCTGCTGGATCCATTCCGATTTGGTGGAACCCGGAGGCGAGGTCGAACACGCTGAAATATTTCGCGCCGCCGAGCTGATCTAAGATTTCCGTAATGCTAGGCAATGGATAGGCGTCTGCTATTGTTTTCTCATTTAACCGCCTATAATCGATTACCATGCGCCATCGTTTGTTTCCGGCTGAGTCCGCTTTCTTTGGTACTATCCAAAGCGGACTGCAGTATGGTGAAGTTGAAGGAGAGATGATTTCATTGTCGATTAATTTAGAGATTTGCTTATTAATTTCTTCTTTGTGAATGCTTGGGAACCGATACTGTTTGACGTGTACCGGTATGCTGTCAGTAGTTGGGATTTCATGCTTGACTAAATGAGTACACGGTAATTTATCTCCCGGCATGAAATATAGATCAGAGGTTTCTTCGATCAGCGGGAACAGACTTTCTTTCTCTTCGTCGTTTAAGTGGTCTGTTCGGAGGAGTCCGAGCAGCTCGGCGTGCCTGTTTTCACTTATTTCAGCGCGCTCGGCCTCGGATTGAGATTTAGAGACTCCGGCGAATGCGACGTTAAAAGACGTGCCACTCTTGTCGAATAGGAGTTGCAGGCACGATGATTCGGAAGACGCGCAAAACACCGACGAGTTTTGGTTTAAGGGCTCGCCTGCCGACGAGCCAGAGGATTCAGTGTACGATCCTTTCGGATAAGATTCAGTGGACGATTCAGCGTAAGATTCAGAGTACGATCCTTTCGGATAAGATTCAGTGGACGATTCAGTGTACGATTCGGAGGAATTAGAAGTTTCAGCGTAGGGATTCCCCGTCATATACTCCTCGAGTTTGACCGCGGGAATCTGAATAGTTATTGGGGACGTAGTCGTATTTATAATGCGAGCTATTGCTGTCCCGTTTCCCGGCGTAGTATTGCTTCGCCAAAATATACGCCAGGCGCGATGTCGAGTCGCGGCACGTAGCCTTCCTCGATCTCCGGATTGACTATATTTACCGGGATCGTTTGATTTGTGCGCGGTTCCAACGTAATAGACTTGCTATTAGTAAATTTTAGAGTGTGGCCTTGCCACTGCAAGTAACCGTGGGTATAAGAAATATCCGCCGAGTTAGTTAGAAAATGCGACCCGAGTAGTCCGTCTGCTTTGATTGGGAATGAGTCCGGGACTAAGTGGAATTTCATGGGTCGGTTTAGAATATTGACAATGATAGCACCGAGAGTTGAGACTGTCCCGGCTGTTACACCGGTGATAATTAGCTTGTCTTTAATATTTACGATCGTCTCGGGCTTTACATGCTTGATTTTTATAAGATTTGGCTCGGCGCCCGTGTCGATCATGAGAGTCGCTGAGCTGGTGAATTGCTCGGCGCTTATTAGTACGGTAGGAATAAAGGACTTCGCGTTTAACTCGACTACGGCTACTCTTGCTGGGCTATTTGAGTCGCCTGGACTGTCGCCTTGCTTTCGCCCTCCTGTCTGCTCGTTGCAGGAGGGCTGGTTTCGTTTCCCGATTGACCTTTACGCTTGTTCGCGTATTCGCGCTTTCGACACTCGGATATATGATGCCCGGTGTTTTTGCAATAGGCGCACGTAGCGTCTTTCTTCTCACCGGAGGTTTGCGAATTGTTGGGTGTCGGGTCCACCGGACGCTGATTATCGCTCTTCGCGGAGCCGCTTGCCTTATCTGTTTTCGCGGCGCGCCAACATCGATCCGTCGCATGGTTAGATTTGCCGCACACGGCGCACGGAACGCGAGCCGACTGCTGGATCGTATGCGCTCGAGTATCTTTCTGTTTTGGCGCGGCGCTCTTCTTATCTGCGTTCTCTCGCAGGTAATCTAATTGTCTCCGGTTGTACAAAGCGCGCGCTACCTCGTACGCTTTCTCGAGCGTGGGAGCGACGCTTGGATTGATTTGGAGACGCAACTCCATCGGGAGTCCGTTGCAAAAGCATCTCAGCGCGAACTCGTCTATGCGTTCTACAGGCTCTTGAAAATAGGGACTCGTGCGCTGGCTGTCTAATATGGCCAGTCTTAAATCTTTGACGCGCCCTATATAGGAGAGAATATTCTCGTCGCGTCTCTGATAAATATTACTGAGCTCTCCTCGGTAGTGATCAACTGACTTCAAGGGCTCGAATGTATTTCTAAGTATATCAGTGAACTGAGTCAACGTGGAGTATATCGTGTCTTCGACTGCTAGGTACGCGTCGTTGCGTAATTTATTCATTAGCCCGGTGACTATGTGAGACTCCGGGACGTGTGGAGCGCTCAGTTGCACTCTTTTGCATGCTCTTATAAATTGTAATACCGGCATGTCGTATCCGTCGAATGTCGGCACAAGATTTAACGCTTCTTTTAGAGTATGCTGGCTGGCTGGAGGTTCTCGCGGAGAAAGCGGGCCAGATTCCGCTGGACGGCTAGTAGATTGTTCCGCCCGACCTGTCGTATTCGGCGCGGGCGATATTTCGTTTTGAGCGGCACGGAGAGCTCTAATTTCTCCGTGTATCGCGAGCAGTGCATCTAACATTGCCTGCTTTTCTGTTTGTTCGGTACGCGCCATTTCTATTGGTGTCGTGTCGGCACGTTGGATAGCGTTTCTAAGGGATTCGAGTTCCGCGGCTTGTCGTTCGTTTAACGCGTGAGCTTCGCGTAACTGCCTATCCTTAGTTATTAATTGCTGTGTGCGGATAGCCTCTGTCTCGGCGGCAGAGCTGTCGACGAGAGCTGCCTGACTACGCGTTGTCGGCATGGTTGGAGTTTGCGGGGGAGTTCTATGCATCTAGTTTTACGTTAGTTAGCGCGTGAGCAAGTTTGCACGTGGGAAAGGCTGTATCCCACCGCTGCCACCAAAAATGTTACGTCCGAGCGCGCGTTTCTAATTAAAAAAGGACTACCGTCGCTTTTACGCGCTCGTCGTCGTGAATTTCGCCTTTTGCGTGCGAGTCGGTTATGCTCACTTACTTGCGTCCTGCTTAGAGCTCCCCAAAGAGCTCGACTGTCTTCTTCTGCTTGCTTTCAGGCCACCAAGTGGCTCGTCGTGGATCGAAAGGATGGCACAGCGCTCGCCTCTTTACTGCTGGGATTTCGACGGGGATCAAGCCCCAAGGTAAATATTGTTCCGCTACGCGGAATGGAATCTCCTCCTCTGGAGATACGACCGGGATCCCTGCTGGAGCTGGTACTGGAGCTGCTGCTGGAGCTGCTGCTGGAGCTGCTGCTGGAGGCAGTGTTGGCGGGCTGGTCGTCTGTCGCTCCGTCGCGGGCTGACTCGGCGCGGACAGAATTATAGATTCTGTAGATTGATCCGCGAAAACGCGGATAGATACTTCCTCCGTTACACTGGGCAAGGAGCGGAGACCGACGCAGTCACTATGCGGCGCGGGTTGATAGAGGGATTTATAGAGAGTTTGAAGGTGGTATTTCTGGCCACCGCGTCTGGTTCGTCTCGGCTTCATGCGACTCTGACAGATTGCAATAACTGAGATAGGAGAAATACTCGTAGGAGAGTGCAGTGCCTCTTGCACCTATTCCGGAGTATTTAGGATCGAGTAAATTGTTGCAGTGTCTCTTGCACCCAATTCACGAGGGTAGAGTCAGTGCAGTGTCTCTTGCACCTTAACTCCGTAGGATAATTAGGTAGGTGGAATCAGTGCAGTGTCTCTTGCACCTTGATTCAGTGGAATAAAATAGGAAGAATCAGTGCAGTGTCTCTTGCACCTTGATTCAGTAGGAGAATTGCAGACTGTCGTCGTCGATTCTAGTAGTAATAATGTGGCTGGATGAATTTAGAAGCTTGACTTAAGTAAGAATCTAAGTATAAGTAGGCTGAATAAATGGGAAGCAGAGTAGCTGGTAAAATATAATATATTCAAAAAGACTTATACTACGATACAAAGGTTTAAGGCGTAAGTTATTACGCAGCGAGTTCGTTAAAGACTATGAGTTACGAGTCAGTCAAAGACTATGTCTTGCAGACTGACTGGAGATTGGATTTGGTAAAGATTCAGAGAGGAGTCTTACTGGTAAGTAAGCTCAGAGGAGTAGTTCTAGAGGATTGGACTGGAGAGCTAACTGGAGCTCGAACTAACTGAACTATTAGCACGGTGCGTGCCCTTATATAGGGCAGTGGAGCATTGGGGCCGTGCGAATTTGGAGTGGGAGATTGGTGGGAGGCATGACGTGAGAGGGTCTCAGTGCGCTCGCTAAGTCGGCTCGTGGAAGGGATGGTGCGCCGCGAGCCGCTCGCTGGGCTCGCGTACTCGTGTACTTGCGTACGCTTGGCCTTGAGGCATGAATTCGCTCGCATGAATGAATTATAGGATTTGCGGCGTTCGCACTGGAGTAGCCGATCGCTGGACATGAATGATTCTCAGCTAAATGGCAATGTTGCCCTGTTGCGCTGTCGGAGTGAATTCTTAAAGAGTTCTAGAGATTGCGCTGCTTATAATTATTCGCTTTACATGAATGAATTATTACAGGCTAGCGGCGCTTAGCTGAGTTTCGCAGTTCGCATCTATGGTAAGTACAACAAGGTAAGTACATTAGGCTTCGCGTGAGATTCGATATTGTGAGCGCTTGCGGTGCTGCAACTGATCGAGCGCGAATATTCGCAGGGCCGACTTCATGGAGTCTGGCTGTGAACGCCTGTGTTACTGCAACTGGTCGGGCGCGTAGATTCGTAAGGCGGAGATATTCGCAAGGCCAGTTCGTGGCAGTTTGTCTTATTTTAACAGCAATATGAGTGATGATCGGAACGCTTCGTGATTCCTACTTGTTATATTATAATCGGCGATCGTTTAACAATGCTTGAGCTTGGCGATTTACATATATTTTCTGAGATTATTAATTAGTATTGATTCGAAGTTAACAACTGTATGTATTTCGCTTATGAGAGATTGAGTTGAGCTGTTAGACGTTATTACTATTGATCGTTGTGAGAGAGATAGGTTCTGGCAATGTTTCGTTAACAATTATAGCATTAATTAAGATCATAAGAGAGGCTTGACGAGTCTTCGCGGGAGCGCTAATTTTACATAAGGATTGCGCGTGACTGAGACTCGCGGGTAACCGGGAGGCTACTTGAGTTTGTGGCTGAAAGTGTTGCCGATCAATAGAGTGGTCGATTGTTAACGTAGCATTGTTGGATCACTGAGAAATCAAGTAATAATCTATAGTTAGTTGATTCCCGGGGCCTAGACCCGCGAGATTGGAGCCGGATTGTAGGAACACGAGTAAGTAGCACGCTCGAGAGAGTGGGCGTGGCTTCGAGGCCCGGCGTCTCCGTTCGGCTGGTGAGTAAGCGGAGCGCATGAAACCAGAATAGGTAGCGCGCTCGGGAATCGGTAGGGTAGCTGCCCCGGCGCTCGGGGCTGCCTCTCGGGTCTGGCGGTTGGTCGGCCGCCAAGGGCTGCGCGTGCCCAATGCGTGTGCGCTCGGTCGCCCGGCCGCCGCTAATTGGCGTGCCGCTGAGTTATCGCTGGCTGCTCGGCCGCTCAGAGCTCGGCCGACTTTACTACAATGGCGGCGCGTGCCGCATGGTTGACCGCGCTCCTTCGGCGCGCTATTGTGACTGTAATTGAAGGATAGTAGTTACTTTTATGACTCCTAATTTTATGATGGTCCCTTGTGGTTGCCTTTACGAGTTTAACTCCGGTGCCGACAGTGCACGGAGGTGGATTCAAAGGTGGGCGCTTCTTTATGACAGCTAAATGATATTTATTTTCAGCTAGGAGTATAGCGTTTGCGTATTGAAATACATATATATTATTCTTAGGAACTTTATAAAGGTGAGTATGCGTATAATTACAATGGTAAGTATATGTATTATATATGTTAGAGATATATGATTGACGAGGGCTCGCTTGCCCGAGTGTATTAAGATAGAGTTCAGTCTTTGCAAAAATTGGGGGTGGAAACCAGGCGCCCGACGTTACACACGTACCGCCACGGCCTACTCCGAGAGGTGTACTCTCGCCACGGCTTACTCCGAGAGGAGAACTCCCGCCTCGGCTTACTCCGAGAGGAGCTCCTGCCGCCACGGCTTACTCCGAGAGGTGAACATCCGCCACGACTTACTCCGAAAGGAGAACTCTCGCCACGGCTTACTCCGAGAGGAGCACGTACCGCCACGGCTTACTTCGAGAGGAGAACTCTCGTCACGGCTTACTCCGAGAGGTACTTCGTCCGCCACGGCCTACTCCGAGAGTTGAAGTTCCGCCACGGCTTACTCCGACAGGTGAATCCTCGCCACGGCTTACTCCGAGAGGCGCTCGTGTCACCACGGCTTACACCGAGAGGAGCACGTACCGCCACGGCTTACTCCGAGAGGAGCTCCTGCCGCCACGGCTTACTCCGAGAGGTGAACATCCGCCACGACTTACTCCGAAAGGAGCACGTACCGCCACGGCTTACTCCGAGATGAAAACGTACCGCCACGGCTTACTCCGAGAGGAGCACGTACCGCCACGGCTTACTCCGAGAGGAGAAATCCCGCCACGGCTTACTCCGAGAGGAGCACGTACCGCCACGGCTTACTTCGAGAGGAGAAGTCTCGTCACGGCTTACTCCGAGAGGTACTTCGTCCGCCACGGCCTACTCCGAGAGTTGAAGTTCCGCCACGGCTTACTTCGACAGGTGAATCCTCGCCACGGCTTACTCCGAGAGGCGCTCGTGTCACCGCGGCTTACTCCGAGAGGACGACGTACCGCCACGGCTTACTCCGAGGGGGAACTCCCGCCACGACTGACTCCGGGAGGAACTCCTGCCGCCACGGCTTACTCCGAGAGGAGAAATCCCGCCACGGCTTACTCCGAGAGGAGCACGTACCGCCACGGCTTACTCCGAGAGGAGAACTCCCGCCTCGGCTTACTCCGAGAGGAGCTCCTGCCGCCACGGCTTACTCCGAGAGGTGAACATCCGCCACGACTTACTCCGAAACGAGAACTCTCGCCACGGCTTACTCCGAGAGGAGTACGTACCGCCACGGCTTACTTCGAGAGGAGAACTCTCGTCACGGCTTACTCCGAGAGGTACTTCGTCCGCCACGGCCTACTCCGAGAGTTGAAGTTCCGCCACGGCTTACTCCGACAGGTGAATCCTCGCCACGGCTTACTCCGAGAGGCGCTCGTGTCACCACGGCTTACACCGAGAGGAGCACGTACCGCCACGGCTTACTCCGAGAGGAGCAAGTACCGCCACGGCTTACTCCGAGAGGGGCTCGTGCCGCCACGGCTTACTCCGAGAGGAGAACTCCCGCCACGGCTTACTCCGAGAGGTGAACATCCGCCACGACTTACTCCGAAAGGAGCACGTACCGCCACGGCTTACTCCGAGATGAGAACGTACCGCCACGGCTTACTCCGAGAGGAGCACGTACCGCCACGGCTTACTTCGAGAGGAGAACTCTCGTCACGGCTTACTCCGAGAGGCACTTCGTCCGCCACGGCCTACTCCGAGAGTTGAAGTTCCGCCACGGCTTACTTCGACAGGTGAATCCTCGCCACGGCTTACTCCGAGAGGCGCTCGTGTCACCACGGCTTACTCCGAGAGGACGACGTACCGCCACGGCTTACTCCGAGGGGGAACTCCCGCCACGACTGACTCCGGGAGGAACTCCTGCCGCCACGGCTTACTCCGAGAGGAGTACTCCCGCCACGACTTACTCCGAGAGGAGAACTCCCGCCACGGCTTACTCCGAGAGGAGCACGTACCGCCACGGCTTACCCCGAGAGGACGACGTACCGCCACGGCTTACTCCGAGAGGAGAACTCCCGCCACGGTTTACTCCGAGAGAAGCTCGTGCCAGCACGGCTTACTCCGAGAGGAGAACTCCTGTCACGGCTTACTCCGAGAGGAGAAATCCCGCCACGGCTTACTCCGAGAGGAACTCCTGCCGCCACGGCTTACTCCGAGAGGAGTTCTCCCGCCACGACTTACTCCGAGAGGAGAACTCCCGCCACGGCTTACTCCGAGAGGAGCACGCACCGCCACGGCTTACTCCGAGAGATGAACTCTCGCCACGGTTTACTCCGAGAGGAGAAATCCCGCCACGACTTACTCCGAGAGGTACTTCGTCCGCCACGGCTTACTCCGCGAGAAGAAATCTCGCAACGGCTTACTCTGAGAGGAGAAATCCCGCCACGGCTTACTTCGAGTGGAACTCCGGCCGCCACGGCTCACTCCGAGAGGAGAACTCCCGCCACGGCTTACTCCGAGAGAAGCTCGTGCCAGCACGGCTTACTCCGAGAGGAGAACTCCTGTCACGGCTTACCCCGAGGGGGAACTCCCGCCACGGCTTACTCCGAGAGGAACTCCTGCCGCCACAGCTTACACGGAGCGGTGAACATCCGCCACGGCTTACTACGAAAGGAGCACGTACCGCCACGGCTTACTCCGAGAGGAGAACTCCCGCCACGGCTTACTCCGAGAGGCGAACATCCGCCACGGCTTACTCCGAAAGTAGCACGTACCGCCACGGCTTACTCCGAGAGGAGAAATCCCGCCACGGCTTACTCCGAGAGGAGCACGTACCGCCACGGCTTACTCCGAGAGGAGCACGTACCGCCACGGCTTACTCCGAGAGGAGCAAGTACCGCCACGGCTTACTCCGAGAGGGGCTCGTGCCGCCACGGCTTACTCCGAGAGGAGAACTCCCGCCACGGCTTACTCCGAGAGGTGAACATCCGCCACGACTTACTCCGAAAGGAGCACGTACCGCCACGGCTTACTCCGAGATGAGAACGTACCGCCACGGCTTACTCCGAGAGGAGCACGTACCGCCACGGCTTACTTCGAGAGGAGAACTCTCGTCACGGCTTACTCCGAGAGGCACTTCGTCCGCCACGGCCTACTCCGAGAGTTGAAGTTCCGCCACGGCTTACTTCGACAGGTGAATCCTCGCCACGGCTTACTCCGAGAGGCGCTCGTGTCACCACGGCTTACTCCGAGAGGACGACGTACCGCCACGGCTTACTCCGAGGGGGAACTCCCGCCACGACTGACTCCGGGAGGAACTCCTGCCGCCACGGCTTACTCCGAGAGGAGTACTCCCGCCACGACTTACTCCGAGAGGAGAACTCCCGCCTCGGCTTACTCCGAGAGAAGCTCCTGCCGCCACGGCTTACTCCGAGAGGTGAACATCCGCCACGACTTACTCCGAAAGGAGAACTCTCGCCACGGCTTACTCCGAGAGGAGCACGTACCGCCACGGCTTACTTCGAGAGGAGAACTCTCGTCACGGCTTACTCCGAGAGGTACTTCGTCCGCCACGGCCTACTCCGAGAGTTGAAGTTCCGCCACGGCTTACTCCGACAGGTGAATCCTCGCCACGGCTTACTCCGAGAGGCGCTCGTGTCACCACGGCTTACACCGAGAGGAGCACGTACCGCCACGGCTTACTCCGAGAGGAGCAAGTACCGCCACGACTTACTCCGAGAGGGGCTCGTGCCGCCACGGCTTACTCAGAGAGTAGAACTCCCGCCACGGCTTACTCCGAGAGGTGAACATCCGCCACGACTTACTCCGAAAGGAGCACGTACCGCCACGGCTTACTCCGAGATGAAAACGTACCGCCACGGCTTACTCCGAGAGGAGCACGTACCGCCACGGCTTACTCCGAGAGGAGAAATCCCGCCACGGCTTACTCCGAGAGGAGCACGTACCGCCACGGCTTACTCCGAGAGGAGAAATCCCGCCAGGGCTTACTCCGAGAGGAGCACGTACCGCCACGGCTTACTCCGAGAGGAGCTCCTGCCGCCACGGCTTACTCCGAGAGGTGAACATCCGCCACGACTTACTCCGAAAGGAGCACGTACCGCCACGGCTTACTCCGAGATGAAAACGTACCGCCACGGCTTACTCCGAGAGGAGCACGTACCGCCACGGCTTACTCCGAGAGGAGAAATCCCGCCACGGCTTACTCCGAGAGGAGCACGTACCGCCACGGCTTACTTCGAGAGGAGAAGTCTCGTCACGGCTTACTCCGAGAGGTACTTCGTCCGCCACGGCCTACTCCGAGAGTTGAAGTTCCGCCACGGCTTACTTCGACAGGCGCTCGTGTCACCGCGGCTTACTCCGAGAGGACGACGTACCGCCACGGCTTACTCCGAGGGGGAACTCCCGCCACGACTGACTCCGGGAGGAACTCCTGCCGCCACGGCTTACTCCGAGAGGAGAAATCCCGCCACGGCTTACTCCGAGAGGAGCACGTACCGCCACGGCTTACTCCGAGAGGAGAACTCCCGCCTCGGCTTACTCCGAGAGGAGCTCCTGCCGCCACGGCTTACTCCGAGAGGTGAACATCCGCCACGACTTACTCCGAAACGAGAACTCTCGCCACGGCTTACTCCGAGAGGAGTACGTACCGCCACGGCTTACTTCGAGAGGAGAACTCTCGTCACGGCTTACTCCGAGAGGTACTTCGTCCGCCACGGCCTACTCCGAGAGTTGAAGTTCCGCCACGGCTTACTCCGACAGGTGAATCCTCGCCACGGCTTACTCCGAGAGGCGCTCGTGTCACCACGGCTTACACCGAGAGGAGCACGTACCGCCACGGCTTACTCCGAGAGGAGCAAGTACCGCCACGGCTTACTCCGAGAGGGGCTCGTGCCGCCACGGCTTACTCCGAGAGGAGAACTCCCGCCACGGCTTACTCCGAGAGGTGAACATCCGCCACGACTTACTCCGAAAGGAGCACGTACCGCCACGGCTTACTCCGAGATGAGAACGTACCGCCACGGCTTACTCCGAGAGGAGCACGTACCGCCACGGCTTACTTCGAGAGGAGAACTCTCGTCACGGCTTACTCCGAGAGGCACTTCGTCCGCCACGGCCTACTCCGAGAGTTGAAGTTCCGCCACGGCTTACTTCGACAGGTGAATCCTCGCCACGGCTTACTCCGAGAGGCGCTCGTGTCACCACGGCTTACTCCGAGAGGACGACGTACCGCCACGGCTTACTCCGAGGGGGAACTCCCGCCACGACTGACTCCGGGAGGAACTCCTGCCGCCACGGCTTACTCCGAGAGGAGTACTCCCGCCACGACTTACTCCGAGAGGAGAACTCCCGCCACGGCTTACTCCGAGAGGAGCACGTACCGCCACGGCTTACCCCGAGAGGACGACGTACCGCCACGGCTTACTCCGAGAGGAGAACTCCCGCCACGGTTTACTCCGAGAGAAGCTCGTGCCAGCACGGCTTACTCCGAGAGGAGAACTCCTGTCACGGCTTACTCCGAGAGGAGAAATCCCGCCACGGCTTACTCCGAGAGGAACTCCTGCCGCCACGGCTTACTCCGAGAGGAGTTCTCCCGCCACGACTTACTCCGAGAGGAGAACTCCCGCCACGGCTTACTCCGAGAGGAGCACGCACCGCCACGGCTTACTCCGAGAGATGAACTCTCGCCACGGTTTACTCCGAGAGGAGAAATCCCGCCACGACTTACTCCGAGAGGTACTTCGTCCGCCACGGCTTACTCCGCGAGAAGAAATCTCGCAACGGCTTACTCTGAGAGGAGAAATCCCGCCACGGCTTACTTCGAGTGGAACTCCGGCCGCCACGGCTCACTCCGAGAGGAGAACTCCCGCCACGGCTTACTCCGAGAGAAGCTCGTGCCAGCACGGCTTACTCCGAGAGGAGAACTCCTGTCACGGCTTACCCCGAGGGGGAACTCCCGCCACGGCTTACTCCGAGAGGAACTCCTGCCGCCACAGCTTACACGGAGCGGTGAACATCCGCCACGGCTTACTACGAAAGGAGCACGTACCGCCACGGCTTACTCCGAGAGGAGAACTCCCGCCACGGCTTACTCCGAGAGGCGAACATCCGCCACGGCTTACTCCGAAAGTAGCACGTACCGCCACGGCTTACTCCGAGAGGAGAAATCCCGCCACGGCTTACTCCGAGAGGAGCACGTACCGCCACGGCTTACTCCGAGAGGAGCACGTACCGCCACGGCTTACTCCGAGAGGAGCAAGTACCGCCACGGCTTACTCCGAGAGGGGCTCGTGCCGCCACGGCTTACTCCGAGAGGAGAACTCCCGCCACGGCTTACTCCGAGAGGTGAACATCCGCCACGACTTACTCCGAAAGGAGCACGTACCGCCACGGCTTACTCCGAGATGAGAACGTACCGCCACGGCTTACTCCGAGAGGAGCACGTACCGCCACGGCTTACTTCGAGAGGAGAACTCTCGTCACGGCTTACTCCGAGAGGCACTTCGTCCGCCACGGCCTACTCCGAGAGTTGAAGTTCCGCCACGGCTTACTTCGACAGGTGAATCCTCGCCACGGCTTACTCCGAGAGGCGCTCGTGTCACCACGGCTTACTCCGAGAGGACGACGTACCGCCACGGCTTACTCCGAGGGGGAACTCCCGCCACGACTGACTCCGGGAGGAACTCCTGCCGCCACGGCTTACTCCGAGAGGAGTACTCCCGCCACGACTTACTCCGAGAGGAGAACTCCCGCCTCGGCTTACTCCGAGAGGAGCTCCTGCCGCCACGGCTTACTCCGAGAGGTGAACATCCGCCACGACTTACTCCGAAAGGAGAACTCTCGCCACGGCTTACTCCGAGAGGAGCACGTACCGCCACGGCTTACTTCGAGAGGAGAACTCTCGTCACGGCTTACTCCGAGAGGTACTTCGTCCGCCACGGCCTACTCCGAGAGTTGAAGTTCCGCCACGGCTTACTCCGACAGGTGAATCCTCGCCACGGCTTACTCCGAGAGGCGCTCGTGTCACCACGGCTTACACCGAGAGGAGCACGTACCGCCACGGCTTACTCCGAGAGGAGCAAGTACCGCCACGACTTACTCCGAGAGGGGCTCGTGCCGCCACGGCTTACTCAGAGAGTAGAACTCCCGCCACGGCTTACTCCGAGAGGTGAACATCCGCCACGACTTACTCCGAAAGGAGCACGTACCGCCACGGCTTACTCCGAGATGAAAACGTACCGCCACGGCTTACTCCGAGAGGAGCACGTACCGCCACGGCTTACTCCGAGAGGAGAAATCCCGCCACGGCTTACTCCGAGAGGAGCACGTACCGCCACGGCTTACTCCGAGAGGAGAAATCCCGCCAGGGCTTACTCCGAGAGGAGCACGTACCGCCACGGCTTACTTCGAGAGGAGAACTCTCGTCGCGGCTTACTCCGAGAGGTACTTCGTCCGCCACGGCCTACTCCGAGAGTTGAAGTTCCGCCACGGCTTACTTCGACAGGTGAATCCTCGCCACGGCTTACTCCGAGAGGCGCTCGTGTCACCACGGCTTACTCCGAGAGGACGACGTACCGCCACGGCTTACTCCGAGAGGAGAACTCCCGCCACGGCTTAGTCCGAGAGGTGAACATCCGCCACGACTTACTCCGAAAGGAGCACGTACCGCCACGGCTTACTCCGAGATGAGAACGTACCGCCACGGCTTACTCCGAGAGGAGCACGTACCGCCACGGCTTACTTCGAGAGGAGAACTCTCGTCACGGCTTACTCCGAGAGGCACTTCGTCCGCCACGGCCTACTCCGAGAGTTGAAGTTCCGCCACGGCTTACTTCGACAGGTGAATCCTCGCCACGGCTTACTCCGAGAGGCGCTCGTGTCACCACGGCTTACTCCGAGAGGACGACGTACCGCCACGGCTTACTCCGAGGGGGAACTCCCGCCACGACTGACTCCGGGAGGAACTCCTGCCGCCACGGCTTACTCCGAGAGGAGAAATCCCGCCACGGCTTACTCCGAGAGGAGCACGTACCGCCACGGCTTACTCCGAGAGGAGAACTCCCGCCTCGGCTTACTCCGAGAGGAGCTCCTGCCGCCACGGCTTACTCCGAGAGGTGAACATCCGCCACGACTTACTCCGAAACGAGAACTCTCGCCACGGCTTACTCCGAGAGGAGTACGTACCGCCACGGCTTACTTCGAGAGGAGAACTCTCGTCACGGCTGACTCCGAGAGGTACTTCGTCCGCCACGGCCTACTCCGAGAGTTGAAGTTCCGCCACGGCTTACTCCGACAGGTGAATCCTCGCCACGGCTTACTCCGAGAGGCGCTCGTGTCACCACGGCTTACACCGAGAGGAGCACGTACCGCCACGGCTTACTCCGAGAGGAGCAAGTACCGCCACGGCTTACTCCGAGAGGGGCTCGTGCCGCCACGGCTTACTCCGAGAGGAGAACTCCCGCCACGACTTAGTCCGAGAGGAGCAAGTACCGCCACGGCTTACTCCGAGATGAGAACGTACCGCCACGGCTTACTCCGAGAGGAGCACGTACCGCCACGGCTTACTTCGAGAGGAGAACTCTCGTCACGGCTTACTCCGAGAGGCACTTCGTCCGCCACGGCCTACTCCGAGAGTTGAAGTTCCGCCACGGCTTACTTCGACAGGTGAATCCTCGCCACGGCTTACTCCGAGAGGCGCTCGTGTCACCACGGCTTACTCCGAGAGGACGACGTACCGCCACGGCTTACTCCGAGGGGGAACTCCCGCCACGACTGACTCCGGGAGGAACTCCTGCCGCCACGGCTTACTCCGAGAGGAGTACTCCCGCCACGACTTACTTCGAGAGGAGAACTCTCGTCACGGCTTACTCCGAGAGGTACTTCGTCCGCCACGGCCTACTCCGAGAGTTGAAGTTCCGCCACGGCTTACTCCGACAGGTGAATCCTCGCCACGGCTTACTCCGAGAGGCGCTCGTGTCACCACGGCTTACACCGAGAGGAGCACGTACCGCCACGGCTTACTCCGAGAGGAGCAAGTACCGCCACGGCTTACTCCGAGAGGGGCTCGTGCCGCCACGGCTTACTCCGAGAGGAACTCCTGCCGCCACGGCTTACTCCGAGAGGCGAACATCCGCCACGGCTTACTCCGAAAGAAGCACGTACCGCCACCGCTTACTCCGAGAGGAGTACGTACCGCCACGGCTTACTCCGAGAGGAACTCCTGCCGCCACGGCTTACTCCGAGAGGTGAACATCCGCCACGACTTACTCCGAAAGGAGCACGTACCGCCACGGCTTACTCCGAGATGAGAACGTACCGCCACGGCTTACTCCGAGAGGAGCACGTACCGCCACGGCTTACTTCGAGAGGAGAACTCTCGTCACGGCTTACTCCGAGAGGCACTTCGTCCGCCACGGCCTACTCCGAGAGTTGAAGTTCCGCCACGGCTTACTTCGACAGGTGAATCCTCGCCACGACTTACTCCGAGAGGTGCTCGTGTCACCACGGCTTACTCCGAGAGGACGACGTACCGCCACGGCTTACTCCGAGGGGGAACTCCCGCCACGACTGACTCCGGGAGGAACTCCTGCCGCCACGGCTTACTCCGAGAGGAGTACTCCCGCCACGACTTACTCCGAGAGGAGAACTCCCGCCACGGCTTTCTCCGAGAGGAGCACGTACCGCCACGGCTTACTCCGAGAGGACGACGTACCGCCACGGCTTACTCCGAGAGGAGAACTCCCGCCACGGTTTACTCCGAGAGAAGCTCGTGCCAGCACGGCTTACTCCGAGAGGAAAACTCCTGTCACGGCTTACTCCGAGAGGAGAAATCCCGCCACGGCTTACTCCGAGAGGAACTCCTGCCGCCACGGCTTACTCCGAGAGGAGTACTCCCGCCACGACTTACTCCGAGAGGAGAACTCCCGCCACGGCTTACTCCGAGAGGAGCACGCACCGCCACGGCCTACTCCGAGAGATGAACTCTCGCCACGGTTTACTCCGAGAGGAGAAATCTCGCAACGGCTTACTCTGAGAGGAGAAATCCCGCCACGGCTTACTTCGAGTGGAACTCCGGCCGCCACGGCTCACTCCGAGAGGAGAACTCCCGCCACGGCTTACTCCGAGAGAAGCTCGTGCCAGCACGGCTTACTCCGAGAGGAGAACTCCTGTCACGGCTTACCCCGAGGGGGAACTCCCGCCACGGCTTACTCCGAGAGGAACTCCTGCCGCCACGGCTTACTCGGAGCGGTGAACATCCGCCACGGCTTACTACGAAAGGAGCACGTACCGCCACGGCTTACTCCGAGAGGAGAACTCCCGCCACGGCTTACTCCGAGAGGCGAACATCCGCCACGGCTTACTCCGAAAGTAGCACGTACCGCCACGGCTTACTCCGAGAGATGAACATCCGCCACGGCTTACTCCGAGAGGTGAATCCTCGCCACGGCTTACTCCGAGTGGAACTCCGGCCGCCACGGCTTAATCCGAGAGGAGAACAGCCGCCACGGCTTACTCCGAGAGGAGAACTCCCGCCACGGCTTACTCCGAAAGAAGCACGTACCGCCACCGCTTACTCCGAGAGGAGTACGTACCGCCACGGCTTACTCCGAGAGGAACTCTTGCCGCCACGGCTTACTACGAGAGGTGAACTTCCACCACGGCTTACTCCGAGAGGAGCTCGTGCTGCCACG
>CAVMBF010000001.1:1492500-1577500 GCA_963675795.1 Crossocerus cetratus
AATGGGAGAGCGAACAATAGGGTCGGGCGCGGCGCGGTCACGATCCGCTGCGTGTGCTCACGGGAGCGCAGCCAGCGAAAGGATGGGTCGCAGTCGGAGGGTTCGGCTACCTGCGCACCTGCTCTCTCTGTCGAGAGGAGCGAAGTGTTCGGGTAACAATAGTGATGGGGTCCGCCGGAGCGGGTGCGGCGCGGTCACGGGTTCTTTCCGGACGAACAGATTCGCGGGGTTTGAGGGACGCGGCGGCGAATTCGCGGAAGGCGGGGTACACGTGTTCAGTAACTAATGACTCGAGAGGTGCAGGCCAGGCAATACGGTGCTTCTCTAACGCCTGTGAGAGGTTAAGCCGGGGCTGGCGCGCGAGGGGGCAGTCATAAACTAAGTGGTCGACGTCATCGGTTTCCCCGCACTGACATTTATCGTCGAGTACGAGCCGATGTTGTGCGAGCTTGGCGTTGAAGCAGCCGTGCCCGGTCATTAGCTGTGTAACGTAATAGTCTAAGGTAATCCAGGTAGCGCACGTTCGATCGCATATGCGCGGGAAGTACCGGTGGGTTAATCGGCCTTTCGAGCTTTCGTCCCAGAGTCGTTGCCAAGTGGCGAGAGTAGATTCGCGGAGGGATTGTTTGAGAGCGGAGATTTGTTTCGCGTCGGGGACTCGATCGAGCGGATCAAGCATGACAGAGCCATACTCGACCCGTCGTTGGTTTTTGAATGCGAAGAGAGCAGCGCGCTCTCTCGCGATTAATTCGACAGGGGGGATACCTGTCAGAGCAAGGAGCGCGTCGCCAGAGACGGTGCGGTAAGCGCGAGACACCCGCAGAAGCGCCTGCCTCTGCGCCTGTCGCAGCCTCTTGACGTGCGCGGAATTTACGCGGTTAGCCCATCCGGGGGCTCCGAAAGTAACAATAGGGACAAAAACGGCGTGGTAGAGGATCGACATCACGTGATGTTTTAAACCCCAGCTGTTGCCAGCTAGGCGCGCAAGCTTGCCGTAGACGGACTTAGCTTTATCGGTCGCGTATTCAATGTGCGGGGTGACGTTAAGGCGCGTTCCTAGAATGGTTCCCAGATATCTGGCGGACGGGAGCATCCGGATGCTGTGTCCACCTATTTTGACTACCGGGGGGCGTTTGATGTCTAGGAATCCTTTGAGAAGAAGCATAAAGGATTTCTTTGGTGACACAGAAAGTTTCTGCTGCTTGCACCACGCTTGCAATTTACCAGTGACTTGGCCGCTGATATCCTGCAACGCGGCCCGCGAGTCAGCAGAGATAAGGACCGTGAGATCGTCGGCGTAGGCGACCGTGTAGGTGGAAGGGGTGTGAATAGAGAGTAGAATCTCATCGAAGATGAGATTCCAGAAAAGGGGACCGAGGACAGAGCCCTGGGGACAGCCTTTGGAGACTGTCTTAGTTACTCTGCCAGTAGGGGAGGTAATCTCGACGCTTCTATCGCGAAGATAGTCAGCAACGAGATTGTAGATATTGCGGGGACAGTTACGCTTGCGGAGATTGTAGAGCACACTCGGCCACCAGACGTTGTCGAAGGCCCCCGATATGTCAAAGAATAAACCCATGACAAATGGGGAGCGCGACCTCGCGGTGACCTCCTGCACCCTGGTGAGGGCGTGGTCCACGGATTCATGCCGCTTGAAACCGAATTGGAGAGGTGAAGAGAGAGGATGTTCGTCAATTAGGGGGCGAAGTCGCGACGCGATAAGTTTTTCCAGGACCTTGCTAAGGACTGGGAGGAGACAGATAGGTCGGTAGGATTTGGGATCCGTGGGACTCTTATCCGGAGATTTAAGAAGCACGCGGACGACGCCGTGCTTCCATTGTTTGGGGAAGGTACCTTCTGCAAGGCAGAGGTTGTATAATCCCACGAGGCACTCCTTCAGAGAACCAGAGTGCTTTAGCATCTCAGTTTCTATGAAGTCGCGCCCCGGGGCCTTTTTGTTCGCGAGGGACCAGATGACTTGTGTCATCTCTTTGGTCGAGAATGGCGGTGTGTCGTCCGTTGGGGTTGCGCGAGGGACTCGAGACGTACTCTGGCGTGCCAGGTAGTCTCAACTCCGATGTCGTCGTCCGGGACGAGGGTGCGCAAAAGGGTCGTCATGGTCTCTGACCATGAGACCGTCTGGGAACCATTGTTCGCGAGGCCGCTGTGTACGAGCTCAGGGGAGAATTTCTCCGACTGAATTCTATACACAAGGCCGAAGGGATCGGAGTTACCGACTCTGGTGACGAATTCTCTCCAGCTGGTCGTTTTCGCGCAGAATATCGCTTTGTTGTACTCGCGGCGGAGGAATCTATATTTTTCGAATTCGGTTTCGCGGCGCGAGGGATTAACCGAGTTTTTGTAACGCCGCGATTGGCGCCGTAGGCGGATGCAGAGGGTGGTAAGTTCCTTTGTCCACCGCGGGTTGGAGCAAGGGAACTTATGTTTTCGCGGGATGGATTGCTCAGCGGCAGCCACGATGAGCTCTTCGATGCGGCGGGAGAGGGATTCAGCGTCGCGAGAGATGTTGCCGTCGCGTGAGAGCAGATCTTCGCGGCGTGGCTCTAGATATGCGGTGAATCTATCCCAGTCTGCTCTAGCTGGGTTAAAGCGGGCGGTTTGGAGATACGGTCGAGGGGGATCCGGTTGGGCGACTCTAAAGCTGACCACATTGTGATCGCTCATTGTAATTTTATTGTGTACGGTCCACTCGCGAAGGAGTTTTCCGCAACAAGGGGTTGTAAGGGTGAGGTCGATATTTGACCTGCCCCGAAGGTTATCGAATGTGGCATGGGGAGAAGGCAGGTTCTGAATCTGGAGGCCATGCTGCGCGAGCAGAAACTCGAGCGCAAGGCCTCTTTCATCAGTCTGCCTGCTGTGCCATAGGGAGGATTTCGCGTTTGTGTCGGCGCAGATAATGATCTTCCGACCGCGGAGGGACCGTAAAATCAAATCGACATGCGCGAGATATGGCTGAATGTCATCGCAAAATTGAAAGTACGCTGATACGAGGACGTATTCAGCGTGCGCGGAGGTAACCTCGATACACACAAAGTGTGTGTTTGAGAGATGATCTAATTTAATAGCGGTGAGCAGTGGATCGACAATGGCGATGACTGCCCTGGGCTTGGTCGGGTTCTTAATACGCGCGAAGGTTTTGGTGTCCGATATGACGCGAGTTCGCAGGCCGAGGCCGCGCACTGCGCCATTGAAAATGTACGGTTCTTGAATTAAGATGACATCCAGTTTCAAATCATCCGATACTTTACGTAGTTCGGATGATACCGACATCGAGCCCTGGCTGTTTATCTGAGCAATCCGGAGGGCGCGATTCGCGGTTGGGGAGCTACTGCGGTAGCCGGGGGCGTTGTGCGCCATTATTTACCGTAGTCGACGCGAGAAATGTAAATTTGCAGCGCATGCTTATACGCGGGGCAGTCGGAAGCGCGAGAGGAGTGGTTGGCGGGTTTACCGGCGCGTTTGCAGTTTATGCAAACGGGATCCTGTTTCGCGCGAGGGCAGTTCTTATTCGCGTGTCCGTCGGCAGCGCAGTGTCCGCACGACTCGGTTTTGGCCGAGCAGTGCTTGGACACATGCCCGAACTGCTGGCAGTTGTAGCACCGGGTGACGCGGAGGTAATCGCGGATGGGACAGGAGTTCCAACCGATAAAAACTCGGCCAGACTCCTTTAGGGTGTCGCGGAGTTTGGGGGACGTTTCGACGACCCACTTGGTCGTGTCGCGCTCTTTTTCGCCGGTTTGCGCCACGAGAATGAATCCGGCGGCGAATTCGGCTTGCGGGGTGGAAGCAAAGTCTTGCGCGCGGATCGTTGCTAGGAGCTCTTCCTTTGACGTAGTAGAGGGCACGTTTGTTAGAATCATGCGCGGGCGCTTGCGGACTGGGACGGAGGCCGTAAGTCCCGCTTTCGCGAGGGCGGGGTGTTCTAAAACTGACGCGGCGTCAGTTTTTCCGTGCGTCTCTACGAGGACGCCGTTGTTCGCGATTGGACGCAGCTGCCTGATTTTAATATTCTCCTTGTCCGGTGAGAAACTAGAGGTGAGAAGACGGCGAGTGTCTTCGCTGCTTTGGACCGTCGTCGGGTCCTTGGCAAAAACAGTGATGACGTTGCGCGGGGGCCGGATGTTGGCAGGGGGGATATCACGGCGCGAAACTTGGATCATTTCGGCGTAGGTAGGCGGTTTAGCAGGAGTACCGGCGGACGAGATTTTAGCGTTAATGTCGGCGATGTGTGCGGTGGCGGTGCGGAGGCTCGCCTCGTCGATTTTCGCGAGTTTCTGGCGGAGGTCGCGGTTGTCGGCAACAACGCGGTCGTGGGCTTCGCTCAGGAGAGTAAGCGCGCGGATGAGTAGATCGGAGGTCGCTATCGGTATGTTATTATCGGAGTCACGGCAAAGGTTCACTAGGCGCATCACGGCGGTATTAAATCCGATTCCCTCGGAAACTTTAACCTGGTGGGGTGCGGTTGATGTCTGTTGTGGCGGCGGAGCGGCGGCGGTCGGTGAAGCGGCGGTGGAACGGCGGCGGGCGCTGGTTTCTGCAGCTTCTTCTTCTTCTTCTTCGTCACGATGCGTACTTCTCCCGGTGGAATGGAATCCGTCTCTGGGTCCGTCGACGGGCACGTGTCGCGTCTTTTCTTCCTTGCCAGCATTTCGCTCTCGCAATCCATGTTTAGTGGATCGGAAGCAAGCGCGTGGCAGTGCAGAAAAGCGTGGAACACGAAACACAGGACACAGCAGGTAGCGTGGTGACACCGGGCGGCGCGCGGAGCGATCCAGGTATGTGACCCTTGGTCGGAGCAGAGCGGAGGCACGTCCGTACCCTTCGGCGACTCAAGAGCGACTAGTAGATAGGGACACACACACACACACATTCATCTCTCATTCCTGCGGCACCTAAGCTTACGCTTATCTCCGCCGTTCACTCATTCAAAAACACTCATTCTTCATTCGCACTACAGCTGCTTAGCCGCAAGTTAGTTCTTGCGTTGCCCATCCCTACCACTTGGAGGTGAGCTGTCATCTACTGTGTAGCTTATCTTATATAAAATGTAATAAATAATTAAATAAATAAACACACACACAATATGTCACGACTACTTCCCTGACGACTGTTTTGCACGCGTGCAAATTCTTATAAAAGTATATAAACCTTAACTAGCTGGAGCTGTCAGCATATATGTACATACACTCATAACATCGCTTTCCTTTTCTTGAAGAGGTCAATAGCAAACTTATCAAATTTTATAAAATTCTCTTCTGTTTCTAGCAGGCGACTCCAGACTGTGGAGTCTTTTTGGCGCATCAGTAGTTCATACCTGATATCGGAATACCTTGGGCATTCGAATAACAGGTGTCCAACGTCCTCTACGGTATTATTTGGGCAACACGGGCAATCCGGACTGGTTACACAGTTTCTTTTATGCAGTGTATAGTTTATGGGGCCGTATCCCGTAATTAGGTAAACACACTCTCGCGACGGTGTGAACCATTTATTTTTACTTGCAAAAGTAACAGCAGGTAGATATTTTGCTGTTTGCCGTCCATGTACGTCGTTATCCCATTTGTTTTGCCAGTTTGTATATATTGCGTTCAGTATCCTAGTGTTGCTTTCCTTGTTCATGTCCGACGTCACATTTCCATCCGCCGGGGTAAACTCATACGTTTTCCATTTGACTGCTTCGTTTTTCTTCGCCATGTAGAAAAGCGCCTTTTTGCACACTTCGAATACCAGAGGAGGACAGCCAGAAATCACTTGCAAGGCAGATGTGGATGTTGTTCTGCAAGCTTGGGTCATCATGAGCAGAAGTGTTCTTTGCATAGAGTCCAGGTGTCGCTGTATGTGAGTATGCTGTGACTTCTCATACCAAGCAATTGAGCCGTAGGTGATTATTGGCAAGAATAGACATTTGTAATACGTACTAAGATTCCGGTTTCTCCGGGCTGACCTACTGATTATCGTTCTCATAATTAAGCCCGAGAGGTTTATTACTTTGTCTTTTATCTTTTTGACGTGTGCTTGGAAATTTAGCTTATGGTCTATAATGACACCCAGATATCTGCACTCGTTCACATATTTTATTTTTGTTCCGTTAATCAATATACGCGGCATTCTTTCACGGTCGAATGAACCTTTGACCTGCATAGCCACAGTTTTTTCCAAGGAGACCTTCAGCTTATGCCGTCTACACCATTTGGCAACCATGTCCATCGCTTGTGCTGCCTTATCCTCCAGATCGACCCTACTTCTGCCGGCTACCAATATCGCCAAATCATCAGCGTAAGCAATTTTCGATACCTTGCTCAGACTAAGTTTCTCCATATCATTTAACAATTCGTCCATTACCCAGTTCCATGCATACGGTCCTATGATTGATCCCCGAGGGCATCCCTTTTCCATGGGCTTGGATCGCACTCTGTAGTTTGATCTGACTATCATCTGCCTTTCGCTAAAATAAGCATTTACAATTTCCATAAGTTTGTTGGAGCAACTTGCCAGCGTTAGCCTCTGCTTAATGGACGGCCACGGAAGATTGTCGAAAGCTCCCCTGATATCAATGAAGATTACAACGAGGTACTTCTCTTCGCAATTTCTAATATCAGTTAAGAGTTTGAAAAGTGCGTCCTCCGTTGATTTCTCTGGCCGAAATCCAAATTGATGTGGGTTCGCTAACTGCGCTGTGAAGTAGTCAGCCTGAAGACGATTTACGATAATTCTCTCATATATTTTACCTAGGACCGGGAGCAGCGCGATTGGTCTGTAAGACTTAACATCGTAAGGATCTTTGTCCACACCCTTCAAGATTGCCATTACTTTTGCAATCTTCCATTTCTTGGGGAATATGCCATTTCCGAAACAGTTATTAAGAGCGATAAATAGTATTTCCTTATCCACTGTCCACAGCTCCTTGATAATCTCCGGGTTCAGATCATCCAAACCTGCAGCTTTCCCAGATTTAGTTCTCTTTATAGCTGTATCGATTTCTGTGTACGATATAGAGTCCTCTAGATTATAATTTCTATAGTTTTCCAGCTCCTCGATGATGGATTTGTGTTCATCGTCTTCCTCAATGGAGTCGTTTCCAGGGACTATTTTATTCAATAATAAATCTGTTGATTCCTCCCAAGATGTTGATGAGTGCTGTTCGTCGCTAACTGCATAGGTTATACTAGAGTTGCGTACTTTGTTTCTCATTAATTTGTATAGGAAACCCCAAGGATCGGAGCCGCTTGCAGTAGTCACAAAGGCCGTCCACGATGTTATTTTACTTAATTTTATTTCTTTGGTGTATTTTCTCCGCAGGTTTCTGTATCTTTCTTGTGCACGGTCTATTTGGATATGCAGACTCAATTTCCGAACCCTTCCCAGCTCTTTTCTGGCTCGCATCATCTCTCTTCTAGTGGACTTTAGTTGATCATTCCACCAGGGCACCGACCTCGTTATGCGGGTCCTCTTCGGAATTACAGATTGACATGCTTCATGGAGTTTTGTTGTTAATAGAGAGACTGCACACTCTGGTTCCATCACTGCTAATTCCGCTTTCACCCCGTCTGTGAAGAGCTGTTGGATGTTTCGCTTGAAAAGTTCCCAGTCGGCTTTCCCCACGTTATAGGGTTTGCTATCGCTTGTTACAGTCCTACGGCGGTGCCCGTTTGTATTTGCTTGAGCAAGGTCATACACAATAGCACTGTGATCGCTGAAGGTAAAGTTTTCATCAACTTTCCAATTTCTGACGTCGCCCGCAGCTAGAGCGGATACCATTGTCACATCGATGTTTGATTCCCCTGTTGTAGACTTATACGTAGGCGGCTGGTTCGGACGGTTTGCTACAACCAGGTTCTTAGATGATATAAGGTCTGTCACTTTTTCACCTCGTTCATCTAGGTTAACAGAGAACCATAGGGGAGACCTGGCATTTGTATCCACAGCTATAATCATTTTTTCCCCTGTAATTCGATCTATTAGACGTTCCACTTGAGCTATGTATGGATCAATTTCGTGCGAGTATTGGAAGTAAGCTGAGACAAAGACGTATTCTTCCGATGCGGTTGTGATTTGCACTGCAATGACATGCTCCGAATCACCTGCAGGTATCTGCATTACATCGTATTCGGTGTTGTTGACAATGATAGCGACCTGCGGGTTGTCAGAACTTGGTTGTAACACGCGCGACGACAGTGCCGAGTAACCTTTGACTTTACCTTTTAGTACGTACGGCTCCTGTAGTAGTAAAACGTCAAAAGTGCCTTGAGTCTTTAGCCTAATATCTGCTGCGACAGACTTGGATCGTTGCGCATTTATTTGTAGAATTTTTAACTCCATTGCACTCTCTTTGAATACAATTCAAGCTGCTTGATATACTCTGGGCACTTTAGATCCTTGACACTGTGATCGTGATCTTTCCGCTTCGCTCTTATGCAGTTTATGCACACGCTTTTGACATCATCTTTCCGCTGACAGTTTCCCCGTTCGTGGCCCTCGGTGGCACATTTCTCACAGACTCTGTTTGGGACAGTACACGCCTTTGCCACATGTCCAAAGCCACAGCAATTGAAACATCTTACAATGTTGACGAATTGCTTTATCCGGTGGGATATAAGGCCCTCGTATACGCGCCCTTTGTTAATCAATATTCTATATATCTCCGCTGGCATTTCTAGCACCCAGTTTACTTTGTCCGGGTTTGCCGTCTTTATTGGGAAACGAAACACCACATTATCCTCATATTTTTTTTTATCCAAATTATGACTGTCTAAATTTTTTGCCCATATCTGTTTCAGCAATTCATCCTTGGTTACGCTTCTATCAACGTCGTATATTATGACAGTAGGCCCAAGTTTCTTTGGTGCTTCAGCACGTAGTCCAATTTTATTGAAGTCACATTTCCTAATTAGGTCCATATCTTTTTCTCCGTCAAGTTCGATTACCAGGCCCCTGTTCCTCATTTTCTTCAGGGACTTTATTCTTATTTCCTCAGCATTTGTTTTTAGCAGCTTACACACTGTTTCTTTGATTTCATCATTAGTAGATAGGGACAAAAAAAAAAAAAAAAGGGGGGGCCACTCCACCTCCCCCGGCGCTCCTTGCTTTTGCATATCGCCGGTCCCCAAATATGCTACTTTACGACAGCGTTTTTATCGTCTGTCACAACGATTGTCCCCATCTAGTATTAGGCTAGCCACTTTTCTTATGTGCGGCTATAGTACCTCTCAGAGGTATGGTGGTGCTGGAAAGGTTCTTGAGTCTTCAATCTTGTGTCTTCTTAATCCAGATCTTCTACGGAATTGGCTTGAGTAGCTGCTCGATCGCTTTTGCTCGTTAGCAGCTTCTTGGCGAATGTTTTGAAAACATTATAAGTGTCCTTCTTCATTAGGTCCACTGGTGTTAAGCTTGCGCTAAGTTCTCGGAGTTCCTGACGGAACTTGGTCCTGTCATCTTGTGTGATAGCACAGTGAAATAGCGTGTGCTCGGAGGTGTCCAGCTCGCCGCACTCGCATCTTTCCGTGTCGGAGAGTTTGAATGAGGAAAGTTTTGCATTAAAGTTGCCGTGTCCAGATATGAATTGTGTCGTGTAGTGGTCAGGGTGGATCCAGTATGCTTTGAGACGGAGTAGATAGGGACAGTAAATGTCGTGCAGTTTTAAGTCCGGTACCTGGCACAAGGCCCTAACCCAGACTTCCCCCATGGGAGCGGGATTGGGATCACGCCCAATCAGCGGGATCAGTTGATCTACCAGTAGCACAAATGTTCAGGCATTTTATGTGCGGGCACTGGCAGGCCGAGCGTCTATCCCCGCTCTACCAGACTAAGGAAGGCTGGTTCCCGAGTTGGTGGTACGCAACTCACACGCCAGGACCCGTCCTAGGCTAGGTCCTTACCCCAGCATACGGGGTTAACCACTGCCACCACGATGTTCCGACCTCAACTTACGCAGTTACAGCGCCAATCCGCTGCGGGCTAACTGACATCCCATGGTACCAGTATGCGGATTAACTGGTGGAATCTATCGTGACATCTTTAAATGCCACTCCCGGTGGAGGGTCCTGAACCCCCGGAACCGGTCGTCCTGCTCGGACCCCTGGTGTCGCTACTCACCATGATGCCGTCATAGGAATCGGCCCCCCTGCCTGGCCAGGGGGCACCTTTAAATTTACCTACCCCAGCACCTCCTGGAGGAGTAGATAGGGACAGTAAATGTCGTGCAGTTTTAAGTCCGGTACCTGGCACAAGGCCTTAACCCAGACTTCCCCCATGGGAGCGGGATTGGGATCACGCCCAATCAGCGGGATCAGTTGATCTACCAGTAGCACAAATGTTCAGGCATTTTATGTGCGGGCACTGGCAGGCCGAGCGTCTATCCCCGCTCTACCAGACTAAGGAAGGCTGGTTCCCGAGTTGGTGGTACGCAACTCACACGCCAGGACCCGTCCTAGGCTAGGTCCTTACCCCAGCATACGGGGTTAACCACTGCCACCACGATGTTCCGACCTCAACTTACGCAGTTACAGCGCCAATCCGCTGCGGGCTAACTGACATCCCATGGTACCAGTATGCGGATTAACTGGTGGAATCTATCGTGACATCTTTAAATGCCACTCCCGGTGGAGGGTCCTGAACCCCCGGAACCGGTCGTCCTGCTCGGACCCCTGGTGTCGCTACTCACCATGATGCCGTCATAGGAATCGGCCCCCCTGCCTGGCCAGGGGGCACCTTTAAATTTACCTACCCCAGCACCTCCTGGAGGAGTAGATAGGGACATATATTGTTGCGACGAGTTCCCGACCTCTGTGATGTTCGAAGAGGCGGCGCCGTACCTTGGCCTTGCGGCTATACCGGCTTCTCTCGTCTCCTATCGTTCTCATGTGCCAAGGGCCTCTCCTAAAGGAGCGGCCGAAACCACAAACCCCCTCGAGTCCAACCCAATGTGAATCAGCACCCTTGCGGGTGGGGCTCTCTTTCAAGATCCACTCCCGAGGTACCAGTTATGGATGTGGGGTAAGTCCACTACACTGGTCAGCCGACTGGGAATGGCGGTGCAGTCACTCACCGAGTGGAGCAGCAAACAAATAGTGTGTCTCGTAGCAGATCCCGCTGACAGTAGCAGTGATTGCCCACTACGTCTGCACATCTCCACCTCCCTGCCAATCAACAATTCGCAAAGCCTGCCACATGCTGTCTGGCGCGGCCGCCCGGGGTGATACCCGGCGCGTCCTCAACTGATTTCGTGTTGTTTCAACTAATTTCAAACATCTCTTTACAACCCGCACGCGACATCTGCCCGAAGACAGACCATGCATGACAGGCGCCCGGGGTGGATCCCGGTAGTATCATCAACTGAAATTCATGTCGGTCCGACTGAATTTACACTTCGTCACAGGTGTATCCGAGGCAGCGGCTACACAAGCGCCCGGGGTAAAGCCCGTACGCGTCCACAACTTGGCTCGGATATGTTTTTGGCTGACTCCTCTCTTCGCTAACCCCGGGGAAGGGCGCCCGGGGGGAAACCCGGCAACCTAAAACAATCGAGCTCGTCACTGGGTCGACTGTTTTCCCTCTTCGCTAACCGCCACGTAGGTCATAGACCTTACGCGGTCAGGCGCCCAGGGGAAAATCCGGAGTAGATAGGGACAATGATTGTGTATCAGCCCTCGGGGCCCAAGGCCGGCTTTCTGTTCCAAGGCTAATCGCCTATTACAGAAGATGGAAGTTTGCTACTTTTACTGACAAGGGAGGGAAGCATAGGTGTTAGGCTTCCCCCGGGCTCGGAAAAACCCTCCCTACCTGTTGCCAGGTTTCCAGGGAGGCAGACTGCTCACTACTGAGAGCAACTCGTTTAGCCGCCCCATCTGTAATTCGAAGATGGGACGTTGACAGCGGGGGCCACGAGGAGGCAGAGTTGCCAGCGCTAAGCTCAGTCTCTTGCGGGTGTGCATTTGCTTTTGCACATTTCTAGTGCATCAGGTGTTCGGATGCACGAGACTGTACCTGTTTACATGCCGTGTCATGCCCGCGATTCAGGTACAGTTTGTTTTTGCACTTAGAGTGCTATTGTGTCTGATTTTAGAGTGCCTCGCCCTCCCTGTAGGCTAGCACTTTTCTGCAGAATTCTGCGAAGCATCGATAGATGTCTTCGTTGACTAGTTCCTTGAGCCCGCAGGGCCAGGATACATTGCAACTCCGTACATTTCGTGCCAGGACTTCTCGGAAGCCTTCGATTAATTTGCAGTCGAAAATTATATGTCTCACTGTGTCGGTCTCGCCGCAGCTACAGTGTGGGTCTTCAATCAGTTTCAATGAGTGAAGTTTGCCCCGTATATTCCCATGGCCAGATAGGAACTGAGTGACGTAGTAGTTAGGCTTGATCCAAGTTGCTTGGAGCCTGGCACTAACGTCCTCGAAATATTCTTGGGTCAAGCGCCCTTTTGAAGACGATGTCCACCGGTTTTGCCAAGTGCGAATCGTCTCTGTACATATTGTGCCCATGAGGGACTCTGTCTCTTCCTTGTTTAGAGCACAAGGTTCAAACTGCAGGCTTCCATGCTTAAACTTTAAGTTATGTTTAAGGAGGTACTTAGCCCTCCTTTCTAACAGCTTTAAGTCCACAGGGGCTTGCCCTGCAATGATTGTAATTGCATCGGTCGAGGCTGTTCTGTACGCTTTTGTAAGCCGTAACAGAGCCTGTCTCTGAGCTTGTAGCAGTCGTTTAATGTGCCATTTATTAACCTTGTCGGCCCAGGCAGCTGCGCCATAGGTGATGACTGGTATAAATACTCCAGAGTATATTGTCGCTAGGGTACGGTAATTCAAGCCCCATTTAGCCTTTGCAAGGTGAGCCATGCAAAGGTAACTCTTTTTAGCTCTGTCGCAGATATACTGGACGTGAGGCGTAAAGTTGAACCTAGTCCCTATGCGGAGACCCAGGTAGGTTGCTGTGGTTGTCATCTTGAGATTTCTCTCTGACAATTTGACAGAGGGCGGGCGCTGTACGTCCAGAAAGCCCTTTAATAGGAGCATTTCCGACTTCTGCTCGCATAGTTGAAGCTTATGCTTCCGACACCATGCCGTGGTAAGCTGTGTCAGAAGATTCGCTTTCCTCTCTATCTCGCTTGTACTTTTTCCAGCGATAGTCACTGCGAGGTCGTCCGCATAGGCTATCGGTTCGTATCCAGCCTCGAATAGTGTCCGCAGTAGGTTATCGAATACCAAGTTCCAAAAATTTGGACCTAGTATCGAACCCTGCGGGCATCCTCTGTTTACGGAGCGCTCAACGCTATTGTTGGCAGTGCTTAATATAACACTCCTCCCAGCCAGATAGCTTTGGATGAGTTTGTATATATTTTCTGGGCATTCCCGTTCTCTTAGATATAAGAGTATACTGGGCCACCAAACATTGTCGAATGCGCCTTTTATGTCGAAGAAGAAGGCGAAGACGTACTTCTCCTGGCTTTCTTCGACTTGCTTTCGAAGCTGCATAATAGCATCTTCGGTCGATTTTTGCGGCTTGAATCCAAACTGCCGATTTGAAGAGTTTGGATGCTTGTGCAGAAGGTCTGATAGGCGTGTGGCTATTAGCTTCTCGAGTACTTTGCTAAGTATCGGAAGAAGGCAAATGGGTCGATATGATCGTGGACTAGTTGGATTTTTGTCCTCTGATTTTAGTAGCACACGTATTACTGCTCTTTTCCACTGTTGTGGAAAGAGTCCTTCGGCAAGGCACTGGTTCATGAGATGAACCATGTGTTTGCCGATACTGCCCCAGCTGTGCTTAATTATTTGTGCTTCGATCATATCGTACCCCGGCGCCTTGTTGTCTTTCAGAGCCTTGATAGCAGTCGCAACCTCTCCTCGGAAAATGGAGGATCCATTTCCCCAGGGACGGGAGATCCGCCCTGAGCTCTTGTTTCTTGCTGCCAGCTGGTTTCATTTTCCGTGGAGTCCAATGGTATTAGGGTATCCAGGAGTTGAGTTGCTGTTTCTCGCCAGGAGGTAGTCTGGCCTCCGTCGACTTTGAGGCTTTCCAGCACTCTCTCTGTCTGAAATCTTTGGCTTTGTATTTTATACACTACCCCCCAGGGGTTTTTGTTGCCTTCGGTGGAGACAAAACTCTTCCAGCTATCTGACTTAGCCTGTCTCACTGCTTTGATATACCTGTTTCGCAAAGTGCGATACTTTGCTGCTAGCGCGCTGCGCTTTGGCTCGTATTTCTCAGTCTGGAAGGAGCGTCTGGCACGTCGTGCCTCTGCTCTTCTCCAGCTGATTTCCTTGTTCCACCAGGGAACTGATCTCTGAAACTGGGATTTCTTAGGTATAGCAGTGTTCGAGGCGAGGGTGATAGCACTCTCTATCATGTCACAGGACAGTTGGGTATCAGGTGGCCGACTTTCGAGTGATCTCGAAAGCCTATCCATCTCACTGAGAAGTACCGTGTCATACTTCTCCCAGTCCGCCCTTTTGGTGTTGTATCTGCTGACACGCATGCCGTCTGTGCTTTGCGGTATGTTATGCACATCAAAAGTGATGAGATTGTGGTCGCTCAGTGTGTTGCTGTCATGTACTTTCCAACTGTCTATCTCGTTGAGGTAGCTGGCACTGGTCAGGGTGATATCTATGTTAGATTTGCCTCGTCCATTGTCAAAGGTGTGAGCCGCGGATGGACGATTCAAGACGAAGAGGTTGTGCTGGGCAATGAATTGCTCCATTACGTCGCCTCTGTCGTCAGTCTCACCGCTGCACCAAAGATAGGACTTGGCGTTCGAGTCTATACATAGTATGATATGCTGCCCTTTCAGACAGCGCAGCACCTTGTCGAGGTGATCAAGGTAGGGTTCAATCCTGTCACAGAATTGGAAGTAAGCGTTTATCATATAAGCCTTGTAAGACTTATTAGATATCTCAACACAGACGCAGTGTGTATTGCAGTATTGCTCCAGCTTTAGAACGTTGAGCTCCTTGTTGAAGATGGCGATTGCCGTCTTGATAGGATTTTTAGTTTGGACTGAAGAGAAGTTTTTGCCATCGGTTACGACCTTCGTGAGAAGGCCAAGCCCCCTGATTTTGCCCTTGTAACTGTAGGGCTCTTGTATTGACAGAACGTCAATATTCAATGTCATCGCCATGTGGCGCAGCTCGTTCATTACCAACTGGGCGCCTCGGGCGTTCAGTTGGCCGACTCTTAAGCTTTGGAAGCTGCAATTTTGAGATTGATTATGGCGAGCCATAGTCGATTCTCGTTTTTAGGGCACTCAGAGCCTGCGTGAGTGCTGGGCAGTTTTGCGACCGGGAGTCATGCATATGACCTCTGCCGGCTTGCTTGCAGTTGCTGCAGGCTTTCGGGCCCTCGGTCTTAGGGCAGCCTTTGATATTGTGCCCACTTTGGGCGCAGTGTCCACACACTTCTTGCTCTGCCTTGCAGTGCTTTGAAATATGCCCGAACTTCTGGCATTTATAACACCTGGATACCTGCAGGTGATCGAAAACTGGACACGAGTTCCACGTAGTGAAGACTCGTTTTGCTTTGATTAGGCGCTGCCTAATTTCCGGCGAAACTTTTGCTATCCAGTTAACGTAGTCCCTGCCCTTGGGACCAGACTTATAACAAAGCTTGAATTGAGCAGTAAATTCAGCTTTGGATAAGTCATCAAGATTCAGCTTTCTAATGGCTGATTCTAGGTCTCTCTCATTTAAGGAGGTGGGAACATCCATGATTTTTAGCCGCGGACGTAGCTTGGCTGGTATGTCGACCTTGAGGTCGGCACTCTTGAGTTTCTCGTGTTTGAGAAGTGTCTCAAGATCTGCTCGTGTATCTGTTTCGATCAGTACACCATTGTTGCTGATCTGTTTCAGGGTTTTAATCCTTAGCTTGTCTCTGATAGGCGTTACAGAAGCTTGGATAAGTTTCTGCGTAGCACTGCTGCTGACACCCGTGGAGATGTCAGCTGGGTGTACCAGGACTACATGCCTGGGTTTGCTCGCAATTTGCACCGGCTTGCGGGTTGGCTGGGACGCTTTTGGTGGAGCTGCTCCCAGCGCCCGGGCGAAGGTGATTTGCGGCTGGACCTTCATCTTGAGGGCGGACATTTGTCCGACCGCCCCCGCGATTGTGTCGTCCAGAGACTTGAGTTGTCTCTCAAATGTCTCCCTGTTTTGTTTCTCAGCTTTTAGCTGAGTGTTCTCGTGCAGGAGCTGCGATAATTTCTTACCGAGTCCCTCGATAGCTCGTGCGAGCTGCAATTTTTCACTGGGAGATAGGGATCCCAGTGATTTGCAGTACTCGATGATTTCTGCGGGATCGTCACCCAACGCCTTGGTCGGCGAAGAGGTGGACTCTTCCTCGCTTGAGGCAGGGAGTGGGACCACTTTTTGTGGTCCCTTCACTGCCTTCTTTTTGTTTGCTGATTTGCGCACGGGCTGGAAGCCCTCTGAATCACTAGAGATCCCAGATCTCTTACGGACAACTCCTTTTTCAAGGAGTTGCGCCGTCTCCATCTCGTCTTCATCGCTCGTGGTGAGCCTCTCCTCAGTTTTGGGGGATGAGTTGATTGACACTTTTAGAACCATTTTCTTTTTCGATGTCATTTCATATTATTAAGGATTGTGTAGTTTGTGTGGGTTGTGTGTTGATGTCAGTTTTGAGGTGCGAGTGCTTGTTTGTGCCAGTTTTGTTCTCTGTGACTTCGGTCCAACAGCGAACAAGGACGCCGAGTCAAGGGCATTGCCGACCGAGCTAACCTCTGGTGGCCTCGGGAGAGCCTCCCGCGGGGAGCTGCAGAGTCCCCTCCGGTCGCCGACCGGCACTACAACAGACCGCAAGATTATACACTGCCTGGTGGAGCAGCCACACCGTGTTGGCTAGACCGGTCCGGGCTCCTGTACTATGCAGCGGCCTAGGAGTGTCTGAACCTAGTTTATAACCGGTACCCTCCAGAAGGCGCTCGGACGGGCGCCCCGGAGACAGCAGAGCCGTGTTGCTGTGGCCAGAGTAGCGAGGTGTTTCGAATTTAGTTTGAATGTATGTTTTGTGCGTGGTAATTGTGCTGTGGGAACTGTGAGGGCGCTATACCCCAAATGACTGCACGCATCAGTCATCCACTACAGTTTCGCCTATCTCCGTTAGCCTTAGCTCTTCCGAACAGCAAAATCCATGTCGGAGGCTAAGTTTCTAGCAGTCACCCGGGTGTGCACTTCACCCTTCGTAGAGGTGGAGATTAGACTTGAGTATGAGAGGCTGTGTAATCGCTTCAATACCCCAAGCAACTGTGACTCGGTGTTAGTTCTGGCGTGATTTTCTGCTGTGGCGGCTTTGGTGCTGCGTAGCGGCGTATCTCTTTTGGAGACCTCAAAATAGCATTCCGTTCCATACCTGCCCGGGAGATGCTCCCAGACGGCGAGGTACTTCCGGGAATGTACCAGCGAGAATCTCTTCCGGACGCCGCTGTTTTGCCAAAAGGCTATAATATGTTCTCTGACATATTTTCAACCTCACCAATAGGTTGTTGCTTATTATCTTTCGCCTTTTTAGTGAGTCACAGCTGGCCACTGCCAGTAGATAGGGACAAAAAAAAAAAAAAGAGGGGCCCCTTCACCACCCCCGGCGCTCCTTGCTTTGAGCATATCGCCGGTCCCCTGAATTCTAAGTCTACAACAGTGTTTTCATCAACTGTAAATACGATTGTCCCATATATTATCTAGCGAGCCACTTTTATAAATTCGGCCATGTACCTCTGCGAGGTTTTAGATTCTTGTATCCGTGGATCTTCTGTCTTCATAATTCTTCTTCCGCAGTCTCTTCAGTGTGTGCAGCAAGGGCTACTCGCTCGCTCTTGCGAGTTAGTAGCTTCTTCGAGAATAATTTAAAAATGCTGAAGGCTTCTTTCTGCATCGCATTGGTCCGGGTGAATGTAAGTTCAACTTCTTGGAATCCATCCACTGCTTCGGTCCTTTCTTCGTCGTATATGCGACAGTGCAGTAGCGTATGGTCCGGGGTGTCCACTTCTCCGCATTCGCACGACTCCGTATCGGAGAGCTTGAATGAGAAAAGTTTGGCGTTGAATTCGCCATGTCCTGCCATGAATTGCGTTGTGTGGTAGTCTGGATTTATCCAGTACGCTTTCATGCGGTTTTCAACCAAAGGGAAGTAAAGGAATGTTTCCCTTCCTTTGGTTTCTGACGTCCAGCTAGCTTGCCATTCCTGGATTAGGTGTGCGTTTAGTATTTGCCAGGCTTCGTTATCTTGGTTACATGAACCAGTGTACTGGAAGTTGGGCAGTTCAAAAGGAATATGCTTCCTAATGTAATATGCATATTGCCTTCTCTTTAGCTCTGCATTTACCGGCAAGACTCCAGCAATAACAGGAAGTGCGGCAGTTGACACAGTTCTGTAGGCCTTTGTCAATCCGATCAAGGCTTTTCTTTGAGCGCTGCCAAGTTGTCTCGATCTTTGCCTATCGTTGATTCTGTTGTACCAAGTGGCTGCGGCGTATGTAATTATTGGTATGAAGAGGCCTTTATATATTGTCTTCATGGATCGGTAGTTCAGACCCCAGTCTCTTTTTGCAAGGCGAGTAAGCTTTCCGTATAGATTTGTGGCTTTGTTGCAGATATATGATATATGATTGCCGAAAGTAAACCCTTGGTTTATGAATACGCCAAGATATTTAAACGTGTGCACCACTTTAATGCGTTCATTCCTGATGAGGATACATGGCGGGCGCCGCATATCCAACTTGCCCCGGAGGAGCATCATCACGCTTTTTGAAGTAGACAGTTCCATTTTATTTCTCATGCACCACTCATTTACTATGTTCATGGCTTGGTTGCCCTTACTTTCAAGCTCCTTCCGGGAAGAGGCTTTCAGCACGATGACTTGGTCATCGGCATAGGCGTACGTTTCAATGCCTGATGCTTCGAGAGTTGTGAGGTTGGAATCGAAAATCAAGTTCCATAATGTAGGGCCAAGCAATGAGCCTTGAGGACAGCCTTTGCTTATGTTTTTGCTGACTTGTAGAGTTTGCCTCTTAATGACAGCTTTGCGGTTTTCGAAGTAGTTCCTTATCAATATATACAAGTTTCTTGGACAGTTTCGCTGTTGCAGCTCATGCAAAACTGCCGGCCACCAGACACTGTCGAATGCGGCTTTGATGTCCAGGAATATCCCAAGGACATATTTCTTGTCTGACGACTCTACTGAGTTTCGGAGAGCCATAATGGCATCTTCCGTGTTCCTGGTCTTGCGGAAGCCGTACTGGTTGTTTGAGCCACGTTCGTGATTGATTATGTTAGCCAGCTTTTTGAGTATCAATCCCTCCAGTACCTTCCCAAGTACGGGAAGGAGGCAGATTGGTCTGTAGGATGCCGGGTCGCATTTGTCCTTATCCGGTCCCTTGATTATGGAGACAATTCTTCCAGTCTTCCACTGCTTAGGAAAAATTCCAAGAGCTAAACAGGCATTGAAGATGTCTGTCATTTCAGCGCCAATGACACCATAGGAGGCACGAATAGCCTCGATGTTTATGTAATCAATGCCAGGAGCGGTCCCTCGTTTGGACTTGAGAAGAACTTCTCTAAGTTCTTCAAGCGTGAAGCTTTCCGAGTTATCGGTGTCAGGTGGGAATTGTGTGTTATAGCGGATCTGAGTTTGAATGAGCGTTTCGTTTGCAGCAGTATCCACTGGAACAAGTGCATACAAGAGTATCTTGTTTGCATGTTCCCATGTGGTAGCGTATTCATTGCCAGTGCGGAAGTTGCTTATGCACTTGTCTAGTTTAAGCTTATTGCATTCAAGTTTGTAGATGAGGCCCCATGGATCATCGTTACCGTGTCCAGAGACGAAATTTTGCCAGCTTTGTTCCTTGTGAGTTCGGATTTGTGTATGGTATGCAAGTCTGCTTTGGTAATAGATAGACTTCAGCCTGTCGTTCTGTTCAGGGTCTCGTTCCTTTTGGAAACGTTTGCGGTTCTTATACATTTCCTTCTTTTGCTGAGTGAGAGTGTCAGTCCACCACGGGATCTTGTTTGTACAAGTCCGCTTGCGTGGGATTGCAATGTTGCATGCCCTTTTAATGGCAGCTTCCATTTCATGAACCGCATGCTTAAGAGAGCGAGGGTTGTCCAAGTCTCTTGTGTTCAGAGGGACGGAGGCGCGCAGTGCGTCAGCAAACTTTTCCCAGTCAGCTTGCCTGATGTTGTAGCCTTTCTCATTGAGGTAGCGTTTGCAGCGAGAGTGTTCCCCAGCTAGCACAATCTCGATAGAGTTGTAGTCGCTGGTTGTCCACTCCTCGAGGACTTTCCATGATTGGAAGAGTTTGAATGCACTTCCTGTTGCGAGAGTTACGTCGATGGACGAGGTTCCGCTGGCCGATGCATAGGTAGGAGGTTGGTCTGCCTCATTCATAACGTACAGGGCGTGTTTTGGTTTGGCGATTTTGTTGACTTTTTCTTCTTTGTCGACATTATCATTGAGTTTTGGGTTTTGGTTAAGGTTCTCGTGCAGCAAGGCGGACTCAGTAAGGAGGCGCCCTTCGTCTTGGAGCATGTGAGCAGTAGCATGTGCAGAGTGGCCGCGGCGCAGCCCCCCGATTCAGTGCTGCAGGGCCCTTGCCCGGGCGCCACCCGGCACTACAACAACCGCCGGGATTTTCGCTACATGGTCGGGCAGCCAGGTCGAATCGGCTTTTTCAACCCGGGCCCGTATACTATATAGCAGCATGGGATCGCCCAACCCATTTTATACGCTGTACCCTCACTATCACCACACTACTGCTCGCCCCTTCGGAATTCTTCCTCCGTTCCTCGTCCGCCAAGGTGTTGGTTGCCGCGACTCTTACTTGGGTACCCCGGGTGCGTTAAGCCCGTACTGCAGACGAGAGGTGCAGCCCCTGGGTCGACATAACTCCGTTTGCCCCGACCAACTGTTAGCACAGAAGACCAGGTTTGCCAGCAGGTACCACGTGGAGGTGGAGCATGTCTTGAACGTGAGAGGCTAGGTTCCTGTTAAGGGACTATATTCGCATCACGAACCATGTGAGTGTTATCCCCTTCGAACTTCGTCGACCACCAGCTCGCCCAGAGGCTTGGTGGAGGCGGCGTCTCCCTTTCCAGGGACGCCGTGGAACTGTACTATGGAGCGGCGTCTCCCTTTCGGGGATCAGCGGCGTCTCCCTTTCGGGGATCAGCGGCGTCTCCCTTTCAAGCACCAGCGGCGTCTCCCCTTCCAGGGGGAACGTTCACCATCCATATTTCTCCTTAACGAGAAAATGGCCACCGCGCCCCTAGTTGCGCTGGTGGCCTCCTCTGTCCTCCGGGGTGTGCACCTCACCCTGCCAGTAGATAGGGACATACCTTGAAAATATATTTTGCGTGCAGTACCCGCTCCGAGAGCCCAACCTGCACTGCCCCCATGGGCACGGGATTGGGGTACGCCCAATCAGCGCGTCCCTGCTCGCGCGGGGACTACCAGTAAGCTGCCAGGTTGCAGGGCCTGACAGCAGACCACTGGTGGGACCGAGCTCCTATCCTCGCTCTACCGGCTAAGCAGGCCGGTACCCGAGCTGGATGTGCGCAGCTCCCCCGCCGAGACCATTGCTGGCCCCTAGCCAGCATGTAGCTCTACACCACTGCCCCCGCGACGGTCCAACCCAACGACCGGGCCTGGGAGTTATCCCAGGGGGCGCCCGATCCCCGCGGTACCAGTCTTGATCACTGGTGGGATCTTCGTAGCGATGCTACTTCCAGTTGGACTGCCCTGCAGCACTCCGGCACTGGTCAACCAGCGCTTCGAGTGCGTGGAGTCGCTACGCTCCAAAGGACCGCAGGGATCAGCCACATGGCCTTTACCATGCTGTATCCCCCCTGCGCCCTCAGACACCTGGTCCGACTTACTCCCGCATGCTTTTCCTCCTCTTAAAGGCATTCTCAGCAAACTTACACAAGCATTCATATGTTTCCTTGCATCCTATCACACCAGTCACATCCACACTACCATCCGCACGTACTGACACACCACATTCAGGGAGGTTCCTCAAGTCATCATACATCTCACACTCTATGAACACATGCTTCCAGTCTTCACATTCATCTCCACAGATACATGACTCGCTCTCTACCAATTGCCGCTTAAATAAAAACGCATTCATGCTCCCATGACCAGTCATAATAAAACCTGCATGCAACTTCAAATCAAAGCCAGCACAGCGACCTCCAAATCTAACGTCCCTAATAAATTCGTACGTCACCCGCCCCTTGTCTGTCTCATTCCATCGCGTTTGCCAGATATCATGCAATCTTTCATTCACAAGCCCTTTGTATTCTCCTTCACTCATATCTCTCACCTCATCCACAGTTACGACATCATTCACTCCTAAGGGCAACGCATTCTTAATTCTAAAAGCACTATTTCTCTTCAGGCACTCCAGGTCCCACGGGAGACCACCCATTAATACCTGCATAGCTTCCGTGGACACCGTTCTGCAGACATTCAGACATGCACACAGGGCCACTCGCTGACACCTGTTTACTAAGTCCCTCGCATACTGATATTGGAGAATCTCGCTCCACACACTCGCTGCATACAAAACACTCGCAGCAAACAAACCTTTATACAGCACACGCACAGCTCTCTTCCTCAGACCCCATTCCTTCCTTAACACTCGTCGCATTTTTTCAACCACATTTACCAATTTACGTCTCATATTCTCAAGATGCACCTTGAAGTTCATGCGTTCACTCACCCAGATACCCAAATACTTCACTTCAACCACGTACTTCACACGCTTCCCATTCACAACCACATTCGGACATCTCGTTGTACTCATTTTTCCTTTCAAAAGCATCATCACAGTCTTCTCCTCGTTCACGCTTACTCCAACTCGTTCACCCCAGTCAGTCACCATCCTCATCCAATTTGTACCTTTTCGCTCTAATTCCACTCTGTTCTCTCCATTCACTAACACTAGCAGATCATCCGCGTACGCGACCATCTTACAGCCGTCCCTTTGTAACCGCCACAACAGTTCGTCCATCATTAGGTTCCAAATGAATGGACCACAAATGGACCCCTGCGGGCAGCCGCGTAGGACATCCTTCCACACCACCTCGTTTGCACCAACAACACATACTTTTCGCTCACAAAAGTAGCTTTCCCAAAGCCCAAGCTCTTCACACCCAACCTCACGCAGTTTCTCAAGCACTCGTACCCACTCAAGGTTATCAAATGCACCCCTGAAGTCCACAAATATGCCCAACACATACTTGCAGTTTGACTCATTCACACAGCTTTTGACCTTATCCCATGCATGCTCTATCGACAGACCACTTTTGAACCCATATTGCGACTCACACATACTGTTATTCGCCCTTTTCTCAAGCCTTCTCACCATCATTCGTTCCAACACTTTCCCAAGCACAGACAACAGACATATTGGTCTGTATGATCCAGGATCCGATCTAACTTTCTCTGGAGACTTCAGAAGTATTATCAGTTTCGCACTCTTCCATTCTTTCGGGAAAGAACTTGTATTCAAACATAGGTCATACACTTTCTTCAGCCATTCGGGAATCACCCGCCAAATCACTCTCAACATCTCTGTACAAATTCCGTCCATACCCGGCGCCTTACGTAACCTCATGCTAAGCACAGCGTCTTTTACTTCATCCCATTCAAAGCTTCTCTCACACCGCATCTCCGGTCGCGGCGAAGTCCTTTGCACATTTACTCCAGCTGCCGGGAAAAACCTCGTTAGCAGCACGTTCACACTTTCTTTCCAGGTATTAGTCACCACGTCGTTCACTTTCATACAGCTCAATTTCTCAGTCCTCCGTTTACCCATACATACTCTATACACATCACTCCATGGATTGCGATTGCCAGTTTCGCTGACGAACTGTTTCCAGCTCGCCTCTTTCACCTTACATATCTCGCTCTTGTATTCACTGACGGCATATCTATACTCATCCTTACTGCTATCACAGTCACGATTCTTACCCCTATCGCGCTGGTATGCGCGTCTACACTTTCGCACGTTTTTCTTGAGTCGCTCCAATTCGTCCGTCCACCATACCAATTTTTTCACCGATTGCTTCCTACCCTTCTTCATCCTTCGATCATTCGTACTTGTGATCCAGGCCACCACGTGCTCAAGCAGCCTTTCGGCATTGTTCTCATCCATTAAGGCATCCCCTTTCTCCCAAGCCAACTCTCGTAAATCATTCGCATACTCCTCCCAGTCAACACCTTTCCACACCCATCGTCTAGCACCCGCATCCATGCTCTCACGCACGCTATCACACTTCACGCGTATTAAGGGGTCATATATGCTAGGCACGTCATGAAATAAGTAAAGGTTTGTTAATTTATTGTCCTATTAATACATCCTGTTATTAAGTTTCTATCATGTGTCCGTTATTGTACATACTTTGAAGTATTTTCTCCGAAAAATACAAATAAATAACTAGGTTATGTACGACGTAACTGGCATCGTCTTAATTCAAAATGGCAACATGCGGTGGTCAATGTATCTTGGTCAATTGTTATCTAAAAAAAATATAAAAAATTGAGCGTGAACTAGACACAGAAAACTAGTCCTCAACGAGCCAGAATATTTTTTTTCTTTTTTTTCACAAAGTTACACGCGAAAATGTCATTATTTCTAAGTGTTCCTACGAAATTGGTGACATTTTCGCGTGTAACTTTGTGAAAAAAAAGAAAACAAATATTCTGGCTCGTTGAGGACTAGTTTTCTGTGTCTAGTTCACGCTCAATTTTTTATATTTTTTTTAGATAACAATTGACCAAGATACATTGACCACCGCATGTTGCAATTTGAATTAAGACGATGCCAGTTACGTCGTACATAACCTAGTTATTTATTTGTATTTTTCGGAGAAAATACTTCAAAGTATGTACAATAACGGACACATGATAGAAACTTAATAACAGGATGTATTAATAGGACAATAAATTAACAAACCTTTACTTATTTCATGACGTGCCTGGCATATATGACCCCTTAATAACATATTGTGGTCACTAATACCACGCTCTTCCATCACCGTCCATTCAAAGTGGCATCCCACACATGCTTCATTGGCAAGGGTGACATCAATGTCGCTCTGCCCATTCGGACCACTAAATGTATACCACTCACTCGGTTCATTCAATACCATTATCCCATTTGCAACAATCCATTCTTCAAGTATTCTGCCACGCACATCCCTCGCCGTCCCCCTATCAGCACCCTTACTAAACCACAGGGGAGACACCGCATTCGCATCCATACCGAAAATCACACGTTTACCTCTTACAACCTCACGCACCCTGTCCATATACGCCAGATACGGCGCGATATCCGCACCATGCTGACAGTACATGGACACTACATACATCTCACCGAAAGCTCCCTTCAGCCACACACACACGCCATGCTCATTTGTGCACTCCCGTACACTCATGCATTCAACATTCGCATCGTTTACAACGACCGCTGCTTTAGCAGACTCACCCTCCCAAATAAATATATTCATGGCCAACGGTAGGCCTCTAACCATCCTCTCACTCACATACGGCTCTTGAAGCAATGCTACACTTATACCATGCGCACACAAGACCACACTCAGATCACACATTACACTGTAAGCCCTCTGACAGTTATATTGCATCACATTTAGCACACTATCAGTCGTAACTGATTCGTAGCTTCTCTCTCTGCATGGCTTTCACATACTCCGGGCACTGTTCCGACAGAACCGAGTGGTCGCACTTATTGCCTTTAACTTTGCAATTCCTGCATACAATCTCTTTCTTGCACTCTTTGGCTAGATGCCCACTTTCACCACACTTTTGGCACAGCCTATCTTTCTCAGGACATTCCCTCATCATGTGTCCAAATGCATAGCATTTGTGACACCTCAGTACATTAAAAAAATTCTTCCACCTTGAAAGCCTTCCAATTCACATACAACCTATCTTCTTCACTTATAATCTTTTTAATTGACCCAGTAACTTCCATTATAATATTACCCTGCGTTGCACCTTTTTTACTATTTCTGCCAACAATCCTAACTCGTTCTTTAAATTCACTTTCAGTCATATGCCTCTTTAAATTTTTAACATACACCTGATCCATAAACTCGTCATTCGTCAATTCATTGTCCACATCATACACTATGAGCTTAGGCCCAAATTTTCTTGGCACCTCAACTTTCAGCCCTACCTCACAAAATTTCTGACACTCACGCAATTTTTTCGCTTCATTCGCACTTGCAGTCTCTATCGCAACTGCGCCGCTCCTAGTTTTATGCACAGCTCTCACACGTATGTCCACCACCTTACTAACTTCACGCATCACTCTGTCTTTAACCTGATCACCAGTCATTTTTGCATTCACATCAATCGGCTTAACTATAACCGCGCACTCATGGGATTTAACACCCTTAACTACTGGCACTCTACCACCACTTACCGCAGCACTCACACTTGGCACTCTCACTCCTCCTTGGGCAGCCACACGCGCGTAGCTACAAGCTACATCGCGTACTCCACTAAATACATTCATATTGGCATGCCTTTCACATTCATCAATTTTTCCTTGCAGCCGCTCATTCTTACTTATCAGTCGCATCATTCTCTCCTCATACTCACCCACGCAATTTAAAATGAACTCACTCACGCTCTTAGACACACGGTTAGCGTCCGTAAGAATGAACTTACGAAGCTTAACCCCAATTGCGCGCATGCCAGCCAAATCATCTGTCACACATTCCTCACTCTGTTGCGAAACCGATCCTCGCGCCAATGAAATGTCGACCGAAAAACCAACTAAAACTGTAAATTACTTTACCGACAACGTTATTACCGATTCAAAGTTTAGAATGTAAATGTTAGGTCTTCTGATCAATAATTTCTCGAAGATCCCAAACATAAAATGAACATTTATTATACTGATCGTCAATTTTGAAAGAGGCTCCTCAGAAACGAATCTAATATTCTCGACCTCTTTTGCTGAAGCCTCTCGACGAGAACGGACGTATCAATCCGAGTTCTAATAAACTTGAGACTTAATCAGTTTTCAAACTTTAAAACGAGTTTCTCTTTATTTTGCCGGAACGCTCTTACAAAGTAAAACTGCAATATTACACCAAAGAAGTTAACGCTTTTCTTGAAGAAAGGACCGTCTCCCAATCTGAATTCTCTGAAGAATTCCCGGCCGTTTTGAGCGTTCGCGCCTCATCCGAGGCTTGGAATCCGCAACAAAATTTTGGCGCAGTCGGTAGGACATCTAAACATCAAGCACGGATTCCTAGAAGAAAAGAGAAAACGTCAGAAGATTAGAAAGAGAGAGAGGCAAGACTCCTCTTCCTCAGGTTTTTCTGCACGTTTTCCTGAGGACGAAGGGTGAATGCCAGAGGAGAGTGTTTTATGGCCGTGCATGCCTTGCCTAAAACACTAGAAAACAGTTTAATTGCAAAAGAAGCAAATCCGATCTTAAAACTCGAAGACGAACATTGGATTGAAGAAAAAGAAGGACATCAATCTGAAGAGAAGTGAAGACGAAGCTATAATACCCAAAGCTTCCTGAGTTCCTGTTGAAACCCTGTTCCTGTATGTTCCTGTTTGTTCCTGTGTTCCTGTGAGTTCCTGAAAGTTCCTGAGTTCCTGTGAGTTCCTTTCCTGGTTCCTGTGAAGAACCTGGTCATCATTCCTGCCTGTTCTTGATCATCCTGGTGACCTTCCGATTCCTATCATCCGCGAATCAACGATTTTGGAAGAAGAATACACTTAAGTACCCTTTGTTTAGCCCTTTTTTTTTTTTTTTTATTTTTTTACGTGGGGAAATCCTCATGGACACCCCGCCGCCCTGGTGGGGGCGACGGGGTAGTGCCGGACTCTTACCGGCTAAAACCCCACGGTGGCCATCCTCGGCGCTGACTGGGGCGACACCGGGAACTCTGGTAGAACACTACCGGTGCCGCCCCGCGCCCGCCCCCTATTGGAGGCACGTCTCGTGGTGGGGGAGCGGCCATCCGCTCCCTCGCTTTCACGAGAGAGGGAGGCTTCCCCCACTACTCGCGGGGAGACACGGCTCACCGCACTCCTTCGCTAGCGGCGAAGGAGGCGGGAACCGCGCCCCCGCATCACCCATCCCTCCTGGGCGGGTCGTGCGACCACCACACGCCCGCCCCGCCTCGGGGCCGCTTGCGCAGGCGACAGAGCCACCACTCTGCCGCCTCGCGGCCCCTTGGCAAGCACCCGGCCCGTCAACGGGTCGAGATCCGTCGACGGGACCGGGGCTTCGCTCTACTGCGGGGGGACAAGATCCCCCCGCGCGGGTCGGCGGCGGGGACGGGCCCTCTGCAGACGGAAGGGGTCCGTCCTCTCCCGCCGCCGCTCCGCCTCCTCCTTCTGGGAGAGCACTTCCTCGCAAAAGGCGAGGAAGGCTCTCCACGACCTCTCGCTGCCGAGGATCTGTCGGATGACCGTCGGCAGCGAGAGGTCCCTTCCGATATACCGGACCAGGACACGGCGCTGTTCCCTCCAGGCCCTGCAATACTGGAGGGTATGTTGCGCCGTGTCCGGGTCCCCATCACAATGGTGGCACTGTGCCGTCGCCTCCCTCCCGATGCGACGCAGGTACTCACCGAAGCAGCCGTGCCCGGTAAGCACCTGCGTCGCGCGGTAGGAGAGCTGCCCCCTGCCGCGACTCAACCAAGCCTCGAGGCTCGGGAGAATCGCCCCGACGGCTCTGTGGCGGGAGTTGGCTGGATCTTCCAGCCTTTCCCGCCACATCTCGACAACGAGCCGTCGGGTCTGGCGCTTGAGCTCCTCGACCGACCGTTCCGTGGGTGTTCCGCCCCTGTTGCGGAGGGCGCGAAGACCCAAATAGGTCCTCGCGTCCCCCACCGCCAGGATGTCCAGGGGCGGAAACCTCGCCAGTAGGGTGGCCGACGCCAGGGAGATCGTGCGATATCCTCGCACGACCCTGGCGGCCATCCGACGCTTTACCCTGAATAGCAGGGCACAATTGCGCCGGCTGGCCGCCAGGTCGTCCGCCCAGACTGGTGCCCCGTAGAGCACCATGGAACGGACGACTCCCGCATAAAGGCGTCGGACACCCTCCCACGGTCCCCTGATGTTGGGCAGCAGGCGTCCTAGAGCGCCTGCCGCCTTCTCAACTCGGGGGATAAGCCGGCCGAAGTGCTCGTTAAAGCGCCAGAGGCCGTCCAGGGTGAGTCCGAGATACTTCATCATATCTCTCACCTGGACGCGGGTCTCTCCTACCGCAATCCACCGCTGGGGAGGCGGCCCCGCATACCGTTGGCGATCGTAAAACCAGATCGCCTCGGTCTTTTGCGGGGCCACCCGAAGGCCCAGTCGGTGGATTCGGGCGACGACACAGGCCACCGCCGTCTCCGCAACGCGGATGGTCCTCCTCCCATCCTCCCCGCTGACTACCACGAGTGTGTCGTCTGCATAGCAGATCACCGTGGAGTCAGCGGGGAGTGCAGCCCGCAGGACGTAATCGTAGCCGAGGTCCCATAGCAGGGGGCCCAACACGGACCCCTGCGGGACCCCGGCGTACGTCTCCCTCTCATACTCCTGCGTCCGGCCCATGAACTTAATGCCCCTATCGGCGAGGTAGTCCCCGACTACGGCCCGTAACTCAGGGGGCACTCGATGGTACTCGAGCGCCTCCCTGATGACCCACCAGGGCAGGGTGTTAAAAGCATTCACTATATCCAAGGATATAGCGATACACACCCTGCCCCGGCTTGCAGCCGACTCCGTCAGGGACCTTAGGCGCTTGATCGCGTCTATCGTCGATCGTCCCTGACGGAAGCCGAACTGCCCGTCGTCGAGGTCCGGACCTGTCGCCGACAGGTGCCGGACGAGGCGGTTGGCAATAACTCTCTCGAAGAGTTTGCCCGCCTCGTCCAGCAAGCAAATGGGCCGGTACGCGGAGGGAGAGTCCGCGGGCCGCCCATCCTTCCGGATGAGGACCATCCGCGCCCGCTTCCAGGAGCGGGGGAACCTACCGCGCCTCAGACAGCTGTTAAAAAGCTGCCCGAGGCGCGGGACCAGGACGCCCATGGCCATGGCCAAGGCCCTGCCTGGGATGCCGTCCGGGCCCGGCGCCCTGTTCGCGCGGGCCCGGAGACGCCTAATCGCGGCGTCGAGCTCGCCGCCAGTGACCCCCATGGTGGCCTCGTCCCACTCAAAACGGGGACGAGGCCGACCGGGGGTGGGGTCCTCTGCTCCCGCAGGGAACAGAGTAGCCACCACCCGGTCGAGAAACTGGGGGTCAAGCAGCTCCGTTGTTGGGGGCGCCCATGGACGTAATCGTCCCATGACGATTTTGTATGGGCGCCCCCACGGATCCCCGTCCAATGTGGCGACGAGCTCGTCCCAGGCTTTGGCCTTGGCGGCTTTGATGGCCCGCTGCAGGGCGACCGCTGCCTCGCGGTACGCCGCATACAGCCGGGCCACCTCCGCCGCGACCTGACCGCGCCGTCTCCTGGCGCGGGTGTACTGGCGCCTGCGGTGAACGCAGGCGGAGCGCAGGACAGCGATGTCCTGCGACCACCAGTACACCCCGCCGACGCGGGGGGGCCGTGCTCGGGGCATTGCGACGTCGCAAATCGACGTCATCGCGCCCCGAAGCGACTCGGCCCCCTCGTCCGGGTCGGGAGACTCGTGCTCGTCCCCCGACCCGTCCTGCCAGGCCACGGCGATCGCTGCCGCCATGAGAGCGTCCCGGTCTAGGCGCCTCAGCGCCCATCGCGGTGGTGGGTTGTCTCCTCCACCACGAGGGTTGCCCGCTGCTGGCGGGCGGCGCGTCGGGGCGACGGGTGTGGCGACCACCTCCATCGTCAGATAGAGGTGGTCGGAGAGCGTCTCCTGCTCTTCCACAACCCGCCACCCGGACACACGGCGCACGGTGGCCGGGGAGCCGAAGGTCAAATCGACAACCGACTCCCCATTCCACCGCACGCACGTGCTAGCCGACCCCCGGTTGATTAACCGGAGGTCGTGCTGCGCCGCCCAGTCCAGCAGCATCCCGCCCCTTGCGTCGTCCCGGGGGTTGCCCCACGCCACAGCGTGGGCGTTGAAGTCCCCCAGGACGAGTACCGGGCGCGGCCGTGTGCGGGAGATGCACCCACCGATCGCACCCAGGTACGCCTCGAACGCATCGAGGCCGCAGTTGGGCGAGATGTAACAACCCACCACCGCGAGGTTCCCCCACTGCACCGCCACGAATCCCCGCCCCTGCTCCAGGGATGAGCAGAGGGGGGAGTCGGGCCAGTGGGTGCGAATGATCGCGACGGAGCCGCACGCATCCCCGACCCAATTAGGGTCGCTGGGAGGTACGGCGTACGGCTCCGCCGCGATCGCCAAACTCACTCGCCACTCGCGCAGGGTGTGGACAAGGAGGTCCTGGGCCCCGCGCGAGTGGTTGAGGTTGGCTTGGAGGAGGCGCTGGGACATTATTACGCCGTGTCCATGGCCTCCTCCAAGCCTCCCCCACTTTGGGCCGCTTCTGGCCCCTTGGCCGTCTTCTCCGCCGGCTCGGCGGGGGCGGCCACTTTCGGTCGTGGTGGCGGTTTCGGCTTGGGTGCCGTCTTCGCCACCACGACCTTCAAGGGCGGTACCACCGGGACGCTGGAGACAACAGCCAGCGCCGGTGGTCCGCCCTTGCCGCCCTTCGCCTTTGGCGGCGGAGCCTTCTCCGATTTCGGGTTTGGCTTCGCCGCCGCAGGCTTCTTGGAGGCCTTTTGCCGCAAGGCGCGGCAGGCCTCGCCGCCGAGTCGGTGCTCGGCCGGGCGGCCGAGGTCGCTGCAAAGCGGGCATTTCAGCCGCCCGGCCTTGCATTGTCCGGCCCTGTGGCCCTCCGCCCCGCAAGCGTAGCAGCGGCGGCTGCGGTCCACGGCGGACTTGCACTGCCGCTGCACGTGCCCCGCCTCAAGGCAGCGGAAGCACTGCAGCGGCCGTGCAGCTAGCGCCTCTACCCTCACGGAGGTCCAGCCGATGGTAAGTCGGCCGACCTCCGTGATCCTCCCGGCCGCGGTAAGTGGGCACCGCAGCCAGAGGGAGCCCAGTTTGGAGGGGGCGGACGACCGGATCTCACCGGTCGTCACTTCCCCCTCCTTACACCCGCCCGCCTTGGCGATGGCCGAGATGACCTCGCCGACGGTGACGGACTCGATAAGTCCCGTCACCCTCAGCTCGGCCTTTTTCGAGGGGCGGGCGATACGCGCCTCCGACCCCTCGAAAATCCCGGCCATCGCCTCCGCCAACCTATCGGCCTTCTGCGCGCCGTCGGCACCGGGGATCTCGAGAATGAGACCCCCGGTGACGGCGCGCTTGGGCCTCACTGAGGCGATGCCCAGGTCGGCGAGCTTAATCTGCTCGCGCGCCCTGGACATCGCCTCCGCGTAGGTGAGCCTGGACCCCTCCGGGACCGTCAGCGTGACTGCTGCGGTCTTCGGAGGGCGTCCAGGCACCACCTTGGTCCCACCGGCACCTTCGGCCCACTTCGCTGCCTTGGCCGTGGCAGCAGGAGGTGGTGGGGCTTTGCGGCCCTGCCCGCCCTTCTTCTTGCGACCCACCACCGTCGCCCACGTCTCTCCCTGCGTGGGAGGTGCGGGCGGCGGTGGTATCTGTGGGCCACCGGCGGTCGGGGAGTTTTTGGGTGTTTGGGCAGCAGCCTCGACTGCTGCCCCACCCTTCTTTCCCTTCCCCTTCTTCCGCTTCTTCTTCCGGCGGCGGACTGTACCGTCCACCGCCGGAGCCTCCGCGGAAGAAGCGGCGGCTCGGACGGGCTCACACCCACCCGCCCGAGTCGCCGCCTTCACCCCCAATGGAGGCCTCACCGCCCGCCCAGGGAAGAGCTCCTCCCTGAAGCGGGTCAGCTTGGCCTCCACGAGAGCCCCGATCCGCGCCATCACTCTCTCATCAAGAGTGAGGCCGACGGGGCCATCGTTGGGGGCGCAGGGTGTCCCCGCCGTGGCGCCCGAGGGTCCAGCCCCCTGGCAGTCCAGGAGTTCGACCTTCCTCGAGAGGGAGAAAATCTCCCCCTCGAGGTCGGCGATCCTGGCCCTCAGACGCCTATTCTCGGCCCTAATGAGGGCCCCTTCCCCGTCGGAGTTGGCTCTGGCTGCCAACTCCGTCGCCGCCACCGTGGCCTCTTGGGCCGCCTCCCGGAACCTGCGTTTGTAGGTGCCCTTGAGGTTGGACGAGATGGTCGCCAGATGACGCACCACGTCCATCGCCTCAATTATATGGGCACCTACATCCGCGGACGAGCTGACCCTCAGCCTCCGCGCCAACTCAGCCTCTCGGCTGAGAGCCTGGGTGGCGCTCTCCTCCCCGGTGGGCGGTGGGTCGCCCGGTGTTGCCGACGGCTCAGGCTCTGAGCCGCCGGTGGGCTGCCCCATTTGGGACTCGGTCCCAGCGCGCGCCGAGTCGACCTGGCGTTTCTTCGCCAGTGCCGACCCGGCGCCCTCCCCCGTGGATGGGGGCCCCCTCTTTCGCCGGGAACCTCCCGGCCGCGAGGAGCCCGATGCCATCGAGGCATCGGACCCCTCGCCGCCAGAAGCCTCCGTCGTCGCCGAGCCGCGTCGGGAGAGGACCGTGTCGGGCAGGCGGCTCAACACCACCGAACATCTCGGCACGGCCCTCTCGGTCACCGACACCACGGAGGCGACGGAAGTGTCCGAGTCATCGGACTTGCCCGCGCTGTCCTCCGTGGGCCGGATGACCACACGGCCCTTCTTCTTCCTCCTAGCGGAGGGGGTCGCAGGCGGCCTCATTCCGGAGGAAGCTTCCACCTCGGTCTCCATCAGGTCATCACTAACCACCTCTAAACTACTCTCCTGCGACGTATCGCCGCGGTTGAGAGGCCTTTGGGGGATCTCCCCCATCGATCCTCTCACATCCGTCCACTCGTTGTCCTCTGGTCTTGCCATGTCGTCATCGTTGGTTTGTTGCTCTCTTGTGGCATTTACGGTGGTGCCGGCCAAGTGGCCAACCGGCACTCCGCTACAGTTGCTGGATAACGACGAGGTTGGGCCTGCTTTCCCGCCCTTCCTCGCCGGTACTGCGGAGTCGCACCGCTGCACCGTAACCTTCAAATCTTTGTTGACTCCTTCCATAGTTGATTTGTATTTAGGGGTTTCTTCTCCGACCCCCCACTAAGGCAGAGGGGACTCCTCGGGGAACCGCCCCGAACGGTGTGGATGTGTGTGTGCCCCTCTGGATTGTACTGCCCCGAGAGGCAGGGTGTCCAGAGGGGAGTGTCAGTGTATAAGTGTGAGTGTATGTGTGGTCTCCCCCTTTTGTAGGGTAGGGGAGAAACAACCCGGCCACTTTGTTAGAGGTTGGCCTCCTCGCGGCCCGACCCTGAGGCCAGACCCCCGGTCTCCTCGCCCGCCTCTTCCGTTCGCCGCGCCTTGCGAACGGTAGGAAGCGAGCAAGAGGTTTCCGGTATTAGGGAGCAGTGGCGCCACTGCCCCCAGGGTGCCGATCCTCCGCCCCGAAGGGCAAAGGGTACCCCCGGCCCCCTCTCTTTCGGTGGAGGGGTCACCTTACCGATGCTGTCCGCGGCAGGCCCCTTTCGGGGTCCTGCTACCCACCCGACTATGTCGGTAGGGCATCCCCCTATCCGCAACCCGGGGACGCGCCGTGTCGGGAGTCGGCAAACTCCCATCCCCTCACAGGGCCCGGGGGGATCGCGGAAGCGATCCTTACCCAGTTCCCGCGAGGGGCACGGACCCTTTGTTTAGCCCTGGTTCTCAATTATCTATTTGGTCAAATTTGGTCTGAATTGGTGCGGTTTTACCTTTAAAATGTGGGCTTATCCCAAACGTCCGAGGTCTTCTAGTAGGAGGAGATTGCGTTTGTCAACTAGGGGAACTGTTACTGGATTTATGGAAGAGGATATTATTCCTCCGGTCCCTTCTGGAAAATCAAATCAAAATTCATCTGATCGTACTTCAAATACAGCACAAAACACTTCAACTCCTGAACCCATAAGAAAATCAAAGAAATCTCAAAAAAAAATTTTAACTCGATCAGATCTTTTTCAAACCAATATTAATGATGAGTCAGAAATCTCTAATGTTCCAAATAATTCAATTTCCGACCATCCAGTAATAATTTCTGATGTTCCAACAAGGATTAATTTAAAACGGTTTAGAACAAACACTAATGAAAGTATTAAAACTAATGGATTGCAAAGAAAACCAGAACTTACGAGAAATACTCCAGAAACCAGTACCATAGATATTTCTCCTAATCAAACTGAGACTCTCGTTCCTGACTCAATCGAAAAATTAGTTGTTCAACCCACTCTAAAACAAAAATATTGGAGTCTTAGAACTATTAGAGAAATGATTCCAACTTTTGATGGAACTGTTTGTCCTTTACCTCTTTTCATTCAGCGTTGTCAACATCTTAGCTCCAAAATTGATCCAGAGGATGAACCTAAAATGGTAACTTATGTATTTGACAAAATAATAGGTTCAGCTGCCGAACTTTTATATAATAAACAAGTTCCTGAAACCGTTCAAGACATTTTAGATTCTCTTAAAGCCATTTATGCACCTCAGTTTGATCTAGATCAATTAGAGTCTAAATTCCAAACTATTATTCAAGAACCTAACGAAACAATGAGAAATTACGGAAATAGATTAGAAAGGTTATTAAGGGATTGTATGGATGGAACTCGTCAAAAATATTTAGGCGAAGAATTGCTAGAGGCTCAAAGTAAAATTACGAAAACAGCTATTCAAGGATTCTTGAGGGGTATCAGAAGTAAAAGTTTAAGAATTCATTTTGGAGTAAAATGTGACAAAAACATTCATGAAATAATTAATGAAGCAGTGGAAATGGACGAAGAAATAGTGAAAGGAAAAGTAAATCTTTCTGAAAACAACTTCGGGATTCAAAAGCAAACAAGAAAAGTATTTGTAACTAACCAAAAAACACCAGTAGTATGTTTTAATTGTGGAAAACCTGGCCATACTCGCAAGTGGTGTAGATCTGTACCAACCAATAATGTTGAAACCCGAGAGCAAACGATTGGAAAGTTTTGTTCATACTGCAAAAAGAAAGGTCATTTCATTTCACAATGTTATAAAAAGGCAAGGGTAGACAAAAACAAACCTTCAAATTATGAAAATCAAATTAATCAAAGTAACCAAGATGTTCCAAGTGTTCCAAATAACCATGTGCATCAACTCAGTAATTCTCGTTCTTTTCCTTCTAAATCTCACGAACAGCCAAACAAAGAAAATGAGATAAATGTTTCAGAGAGCCAAAATCTTTTAAACTCGAAACGACCGACATGGAACGGCGCACCATGTTCGGAACCATTAATTGCCCGCGCCAACCAGAACTAGTAGTCTTAAATTTAAATTCAGCGGCAAAAACAAAATTACCAACTTATAGCTTAAAACATTTCAGTTTTACGAAAGGTAGAGCTATCTTTTTAATTGATACCGGTTCTCAAATTAATCTAATAAAAGAAAAAGAAATTCAGAAAAATATCGAAATTGATAAAACTAAAATTTTTGACTTGAGGGGGATAGAGGGGATTCAAAAAGTTTCAACTTTAGGCGAAATTAAATTAATTATTAACAACGTAGTTACAATTTTACAAATAGTAGATAATGATTTTCCCTTAAAAGTCTCCGGTATTCTTGGGATGCCTTTTCTTCAAGCTCATAAAGCCAAGTTGACTTTTAACAAAGAAGTTCCTTTTTCAATCGAACTTGGAAACTCTGAAACAGAAATTTCGACTTTAGTTACCTTGCCTCGTAGAAGTAAAATTTTAGTAACAATTCCAGTTTTAAATTCAACTATTAAAACCGGATATTTTGAAAAGTTAAATAATGTTCCTCCTGGAATTTTTATTGGAGAAGCACTACTTACTCAGAAAAACGGATTTGCAAAAATCTTTGCTATTAATACAACTCAGAATCAAGTTCATTTAGATATTTCACCTGTTGAACTTCAAGAATTCAAAGAAGTTCCTCCTCGACTTCGTTCAGCTAAAACTGCCACTCCAGATTTGGGTCGTGCTCAGGCAGAAGCCACAAGATTTGCTAAATTAACAAAAGCATTAGATATGAGTAAATTAAATATGGAAGAAAGTACTAGTCTCATGACTCTTTTAAACGAATTTCACGGAACTGGTCTGCTTCGTCCACACGAAAGACAATCCCAGAGGAAGCTTTGGGTATTATAGCTTCGTCTTCACTTCTCTTCAGATTGATGTCCTTAACGGCCGGGAATTCTTCAGAGAATTCAGATTGGGAGACGGTCCTTTCTTCAAGAAAAGCGTTAACTTCTTTGGTGTAATATTGCAGTTTTACTTTGTAAGAGCGTTCCGGCAAAATAAAGAGAAACTCGTTTTAAAGTTTGAAAACTGATTAAGTCTCAAGTTTATTAGAACTCGGATTGATACGTCCGTTCTCGTCGAGAGGCTTCAGCAAAAGAGGTCGAGAATATTAGATTCGTTTCTGAGGAGCCTCTTTCAAAATTGACGATCAGTATAATAAATGTTCATTTTATGTTTGGGATCTTCGAGAAATTATTGATCAGAAGACCTAACATTTACATTCTAAACTTTGAATCGGTAATAACGTTGTCGGTAAAGTAATTTACAGTTTTAGTTGGTTTTTCGGTCGACATTTAATTGGCGCGAGGATCGGTTTCGTAACACCTTTCCCCTTGTTCTTAAAAAAAGTGTTTCGCAGAAACAGCTTTTTTAAAAAGAAATTTTTCTAGTTTTACAATCGTATTTATATTAAAAAAAACTAAGTATATTACAATTAATAATTTAAATAAGAGTGAAGCTATATAATGCAAAAAACTCAGGTTCGTGGAACGAATAGGTTCGTGGAACGAATGATGAGCACAACAAAGAGTGTGGTGAGTTCGAATACAAGTTCTTCTACAAGGTAAACAGTATATTTAATCATTTTGTTCTGGCTCAAGCCTTATGCAAGCATGCTTTACCTTATTAGCATGGACAATTTTAAATTTATTATTTCCAAAATTGATTTCTAAATTTTGATTGTCTAGGACTCGTGAAATTGGGAATGGTCCTAGCCAATTACAATCAAACTTCGAGGTTTTTACTTCTTTTTGAAGGTAAATTTGATCTCCACAATGAAAAATTTTCGGATTTCGGTTCTTATCATACCAAATTTTGCTTCTCTCCTTTGCCCTATCAAGGTTCTCAATTGCTTTGGATTGAAGAAATGTAATTTTATTGAACAGCTGGTCAAAATGGTCCACAAAGGTCTTTGGTACGGTCTGGTGCGCAAATTCTGATGGTATTATGGCTTTAACCCCAAAAACTAACTCGTGGGGGGTGAAACCAGTGCTTTCGTGGACAGATGTGTTATAGGAGAAAATTCCGAAACGGATAAATTCATCCCAATCATTTTTTGAACAAAAATGTTTAAGATATTCTATAAATACTCTATGAGCTCTCTCTAACGAACCCAGGGATTGAGGATGAAAAGCGGTTGAGGTAAGTCTTTGAATCTTGAAAATACGGCAAAAGTTTTTCATTATCTTGCTAATAAAATTGCTACCTTGATCGGTATGAATAGTCTGAGGGCAACCAAATCTACTAATAAATTGCTCAGCAAAGGCAGTAGCTATCGTGATGGAATCAATGCAAGGTAATGGAATAGCATCAGAGTACTTTGTTAAGTTATCCTGTAGTGTTAATAAATATCTATTTCCTTTTTTAGTTATCGGAAGAGGACCGACAATGTCCATCTCCATTTTCTCAAAAGCTCTGGTGGGAGTATCAGTTAGTTTCATAGGTTGGCGGGTTTTTACAGCTAAAATTTTATTCCTTTGGCAATTATGACAGCTCCGAATGAAGTCTGAAATTTCTCTACGCATCGTTGGCCAAAAATAATCTTGTCTGATTCGTGCGTATACTTTACTCATGCCTTTATGTCCACCAACAATTGACTCATGATATTCTTTAATAATCTTATGTCTATCTCTTTCTAGTGGGTAAATGACATCCCCGGAACAAATTGTTATTATGTATTGCATAGAATTAAAGATTCTATTTAACAACGATTCAATATGTGGCCAATTTAAAGGTTCAAGATCGTTTCCATAATTTGAAATACTAAAAGTTCCTAAATTGAGCCTACCAAGCAACTCTTTTAAGGTCTTAAAACAACTTATTACGTGTTCTAATTGTATTTCATCCTGATTATTTCTTTTGTAGAACAAATGGAAAATTGACCGTTGGCCGTCAGGGTAAACCATGGTATCTCCTACCTCAAGATTTTGATTTCGAATGAATTCTATTGGAATTTTATTACGGACACGAAGATCCTCACTAACACTAGAAGTTAGCACGCAATCCAAAGATACAAAGTGGACTATATTGTCTCTTCTGGATATTAAGTGATCTTTAGTTTTCAAAAAGGTAGGAACTGGAACATCATTCAGAGAATTATTGGACTCAATGCCATTTGTCATTACATTGACTTCAACAGGTACAATGGATCTGTCAGGGTGAATTTTTCCCTCGTTGGCAGCCTTCTCGGGGCTAGCTGCAATCACCCCCAAAACATGCCCAAGTGGGACTTTCACATTTGTAACCACATCGGGCCTGGTTACGACGGCCCCAAACTTTTCAGTTTGTCTGACTGGGATCGCCCTTAACGGGACTCCCTTTTTAGCAACCACATTGGGCCTAGTTGCACCGGCCCATGACTCTATTGAGTTTACGATCCCGGATGGGAATATTCCCACGTTGGCAACCACATCGGGCCTAGTTGCACCGGCCCCACTAGCAGAGCCATTGACTATACTGGTAATAGAATTCATTACAGGTGAATAGGCAATTCTAAAAACTTTCTCAATTTTTCCTTCAATTTGTTCCAGCTCTAAGTCTACATTGTCTGAATTTAAATTCAAGAAGACATCTTTAGTTGAATTATTTTGACAAGGATTTCGTGATAGAGCATCTGCATTTGCGTTCATTCTGCCAGGTTTGTATACTATTTCAAAATCGTATTCATTTAGTCTGACGTCCCATTTTGCTATTCTCAAACTCTGTTTCTGGGATTTCTTTACCCAAGTTAAAGGTTGATGATCTGTTACTACGGTAAAACGTCTTCCATAAAGATAGGGTCGAAAGTACTCTATGCCAAAAAATATCGCTAACATTTCTTTTTCAATTACAGAATAACCTACTTCAGCGGAGTTCAAGGTCCTTGAGACATACGCGACAGGAGGGTCTCGACCAATTTGGCCTTGACTTAAGATGGCTCCAAGAGCGAATTTAGAAGCATCTGTAGTTAGAATGAATGGTTCGCCAAAATCAGGATAACGAAGTAACGGGTCTGACGTTAATAACAATTTTAGAGTTTCAAAGGCGTTTTGGGTCCCCTCTTCCAATACAAAGGGTACGTCCTTTTTAAGAAGAGCAGTAAGCGGTTTAGCAATAGAAGCCATGTTTTTAATAAATCTACGGTAATACCCGACTAAACCAAGAAATTGTTTAATATTCTTAACAGAACGAGGAACTGGGAAATCTCTTACTGCAGAAATTTTACTTGAATCAGGCTTTACTCCATCTCCAGTAATCACATGACCAAGGTAAGTTATATCTTTACGGAAAAAGTGGCATTTTTCTGGTTGTAAGGCTAAACCTGAATTTTGAAGTTTTCTTAGTAATCTTTTCAACCTTAACTCATGTTCTTTTAATGTTCTAGAATAGACCACGATGTCATCCATGTAAACCAATAATTCAGTTCCTTGCAAACCGGAAAGGACTGTATCCATTGTTCTTTGAAATGTACTAGGTGCGTTTTTTAGCCCGAAGGGCATTCTATTAAATTCGAAATGTCCTCTAGGAGTTGAAAAAGCTGTTTTTGCTTTAGATTCAGGATCAACTAAAATTTGATGGAAGCCAGAAGCGAGATCAAGAGTACTGAAATATTTCGCTCCACCGAGATTATCTAAAATTTCTATAATATTTGGAATCGGGTAAGCATCTCTAATAGTTTTTTCATTTAATTTGCGATAATCGATGACCATTCTCCATTTAATTTGACCGGTAGGAGATGGTTTTTTGGGCACTATCCAAACTGGAGAATTGTATGGCGAAGAAGAAGGTTGAATTATCTCATTTTCAAGAAGTGCACCGACTTGTTTTTGAATTTCTTCTTTATGTACTTCAGGAAAACGGTATTGCTTTACATTAATCGGAATTTCATCTGTAGTATTAATTTTATGAGTAACGGCTTTAACTGAACATAATTTATCTCCACTTAAATGAAACTGAAAGGGAAATTCGTTTAAAAGAGTCATGAGACTAGTACTTTCTTCCATATTTAATTTACTCATATCTAATGCTTTTGTTAATTTAGCAAATCTTGTGGCTTCTGCCTGAGCACGACCCAAATCTGGAGTGGCAGTTTTAGCTGAACGAAGTCGAGGAGGAACTTCTTTGAATTCTTGAAGTTCAACAGGTGAAATATCTAAATGAACTTGATTCTGAGTTGTATTAATAGCAAAGATTTTTGCAAATCCGTTTTTCTGCGTAAGTAGTGCTTCTCCAATAAAAATTCCAAGAGGAACATTATTTAACTTTTCAAAATATCCGGTTTTAATAGTTGAATTTAAAACTGGAATTGTTACTAAAATTTTACTTCTACGAGGCAAGGTAACTAAAGTCGAAATTTCTGTTTCAGAGTTTCCAAGTTCGATTGAAAAAGGAACTTCTTTGTTAAAAGTCAACTTGGCTTTATGAGCTTGAAGAAAAGGCATCCCAAGAATACCGGAGACTTTTAAGGGAAAATCATTATCTACTATTTGTAAAATTGTAACTACGTTGTTAATAATTAATTTAATTTCGCCTAAAGTTGAAACTTTTTGAATCCCCTCTATCCCCCTCAAGTCAAAAATTTTAGTTTTATCAATTTCGATATGTTCAGGAATCATCGCCCTATTGGCCCCCTAGATTTAAGCTATGTTATCTAGTATTGTAAGACTTATCTAGTCATGCGCATTCGACCCCGTAGCCGACTACAAGATGATCGATCCGCCTATCGATCCGCATAGATTCCACCAATGAACGTAGCGTTCGGGACGCTCCCCCGCGGAAGCGTGAAGAACTTGCGCTTCTTCTCCGGCCGGCTTCCTTGTTCCGCCATAACTGTAACTTTTGCTGAAGGAAACGGACGCGTCCCTTGCAAGCGAAATTAGATTGTGTGTTGATCCACGAGTGAACCGCTAAATACCGTGATATTATACCGCTTAACCCGTTGTGATATTAACCTGTGACTGGACCGAGTGGTGTTTTTGCCACCGGCCCGACTGTGAATTGCCAATATTCCTTACGGCGAATTTCTGACCCGCCTCAAGGTAATTTAATAAACTTCAACATTGTTATCAGAACTCCTCTTATCTTTTCTATTGATTCCCGACTAGCCTGAATCCAGAGTCCCGCAACCGTTAATCGAACATTTTTTTTGGTCCTTCGAGCCGGATTCAGTCTAGTCCCAGATCTTTGTCTTCCTTTCCTCGCCGCCATTATCCGCGTGCCTCGTGGCCTATCTATCCCCGCTTCTAACGTTTCCTTGCTACACACCGCTTCTTCTTACTCTCCCGCGGCTTACGCATTCCGTTTCTCCAGATTACCCGAAAATCCCAGCGCCGCGCAATGAAGGGGAAGGAAGATCCCCCTTCAGATACCGCGAAGGAGCTGAAGCTCCCCGCAGTCTCCGCAGGTCCCGCCGATTCCGCACCGCCATCACCATGTGTGGCGTCTGAAGTCGAGACACTTCGGCTTCAGGTCGCCACACTGGTCGTTCCATCCTCGGAACCCGCCGCCATTTCCGCCATACCCGCACCGCCGAAAACCGCCAGACCGACCTCGCCGAAGCCGCCAAAAACCGCCTCCGCCAAACTCCTCCGCCGAGTGGCCCGCCAAGCCACCCATCATAAGTTCCTCGAGAAAATCGAGAGGACCTTGAAGGAGTCCGCAGACACCTCCCGCAAGTCGCTGCCGTATATCCTCAGCCATCAGGAGAGCCTCGAGACGCTGTGGGACACGTTCGGCGAAACCCACAACGCCATCGAGGAGCTGGTGGCGCTGGAGAAGGTGCAGGCGCTCGAGTACCTCGACGGATCCGCATACTCGGACGCCTTCGAGGTTTACCTCAGGGTGAAGACGTTCCTCCGTCAGCTCGAAGTGGCCCACGTCGCCGCCGGTACCGCCTCCGCTGCTTCCGCTTCTACCTCCTCCGCTCCTCGTACCGCTCCCCGCTTACTCCCCGAACTTCAGCTCCCTACCTTCCACGGGGACTACCCCTCCTGGCCTCCGTACAGAGACATGTTCCGCTCAATAGTCATCCGCAATACCTCCCTTTCAGACATAGAGCGCATGCACTACCTGAAAACCACCCTCTCCGGCCCCGCACTACAACTAGTTTCCGCCTTACCAGTCTCCTCCGACATGTTTCAATCTGCCTGGCAGGCTCTGACTGCCAGGTATGAAAACAAACGCCACCTCGTCTCCGCACACCTTGACCGCCTCTATAACCTCAAACCGCTAACCCCCAGATCCGCAGACCAAATCGAAACCCTGACCACCACCGTAACCTCCGTCCTTAACTGCCTCCGATCCCTCTCCTACCCGGTGGAACACTGGGACCTAATGATCGTCCACTTGATCACCCTCAAGATGGACCAGAGCCTCCGGGAGTCTTGGGAGAATTCCCTGGGCTCCACCACGGAGTGCCCCTCCCTAGCTCACTTAATGAGCTTCCTGGCCACTAAGGTCAGGACCTTAGAGAGGTTGGCCTCCGCCGACCCCTCACCCGCTTCCTCTACCACCGCCAAATCCGCCTCCCAGCAGAAGAGCTACTCTGCCGCCAGCCGACTCAAGGCCACCAAGGCCAATGTGTTGGCTGCGGTAGCAGTGGCTCCTGCTCCTGCTCCACTAACCTCCACAGTTCCGCCAAGGTCCCAGGGTTCCACCAAACCGCCTACTACCTCCGCACCGCCAACTCCATCCACCAGTACCGCCGTCTCCAGCTCCTCCATCCCTGCACCGCAGATTCCCCCTTGTCACGTATGTGGAGAAATCCACTACGTGGCTAGGTGTCCCGCCTTCCTCAAGATGACACCAGAGCAGCGCCGTACCACTGCCCAACAGCTGAGGCTATGCCCCAACTGCTTGGGCAACCACGGCTTGAACTGGTGCAAGTCCACGCAGGGCTGCAGGGTGTGTGGTGCAAGGCACCACACATACTTGCATCCCATAACCACTGAATCCGCTTCCTCCGCTGTAAAACATTGAAGATCCACGCTTCCACGCTCCGCCTTACCTACTTACTCCTCTAACTCACCGCTGACCACTCCTGCACCGCTTTACCTCCAATCCGCAGTACCAAACCCGCCAACCAACAAACATAACCTACACCTGTCAAAATCCACACCTGCCTACGCCGCACAGTCCAACAGGACAACTAATTCTGGTGTCTGGGATGAGACGACCTTGGCACATGGTGCTTCGGCACCAGGAGGGTTGAGGGTCTCGCCTTCTCAGCCATCGGGAGAGGTTTCCCAGGACAATTGTGCCAATCATTCCTCACCTAACTATATCCGTCCTATAGTTCTGCTAGCAACCAGCCTTGCCGCCATAGTTACGCCACTCAGAACTCACCAAGTCAGATTGCTCTTGGATCCTGGGTCTGAGCTGACGTTCATATCTGAAACCGCTGTACGCCAGTGTAAATTGGCAAGAAACCATGCCTCAGTTGCCATCCGAGGCATTGGCAATGCAAGTGCTGGAACCACCAGAGGTGTAGTGCACCTAACACTGAAATCCGCATACACGCATGAAGCTATCCAAGTCACCGCACACATCTTGAAGGAACTGACAGGCACAATACCATCCACGGATATTCCAAACGCCTCATGGAGCCACTTGAAACACCTACAACTGGCTGATCCGCAATTCATGACACCAGGCCCTATCGACATACTCCTTGGTGCTGACCATTATGGCATAATCCTACAACCTGAGGTGGTAAAGGAGTCTGCTGACCTGCCTGTAGCCCAACGCACAATATTTGGATGGATAGTCCTGGGCCCAACCTCTTCGCACCGCAACCAGGCAAGTCAGTCTTACCAAATATCTGTTGACCAACAACAACAGGACCTTCAAGAATTGTTGACCCGCTTTTGGATACAAGAAGAAGTACCAACGTCATCTAGCACACCAGAATCCACAGCAGATGAACGTGCTTGTGAACTCCACTTCCAAGCAACACATACCAGAACCGCTGCTGGCAGGTACGTTGTCAGACTGCCACTGAGATCTGCCCCCGCACAACTTGGAGATTCATTCCATACTGCCCATGCTTGCCTTCGCCATCTGCTCAGACGTCTTGCCAAGGATGGCACGTACCGCCAACTATACATGAACTTCTTACAAGAATATGAGCAACTTGGGCACATGACCAGAGCACCAGACACGCCAACTACAACTCCAACCTATTACCTTCCGCACCATGGAGTTCTTAAAGAAAGCAGTATCACCACCAAACTGCGAGTTGTGTTCAATGGATCTCGAGCAACGCCGACAGGAGTGTCCCTCAATGATATCTTACACACTGGAGCTAAGCTTCAGATTGATATCATGGACGTGCTGCTGTGGATCCGCAGACACCGCTTCATATTTGCCACTGACATCACGAAGATGTTCCGCCAAATCCTGGTCGACCAACGAGATTGGGATTTACAGCGCATACTCTGGGTGGACGAGCAGCAGAACATAACCTCGTACCAGCTTACAACTGTCACGTACGGTACTCGTCCAGCCCCGTTCCTCGCAGTCCGCGTACTTCTTCAACTGTTGGCAGATGAAGGACACAAGTTCCCACTCGCTGTCAACCCGCTCACATATGGACGTTATGTGGACGATATATTCGGAGGTGCCGACAACATCGCCGAACTTCAAGAAACCGCAGACCAGCTGACTGACTTGTGCCAGGCGGGCGGATTCCCCCTGGCCAAGTGGAGTAGCAATACTCGCAGTCTGCATCAGAAATCTAGCGTGGAAGCGAAACCTAGCCTGTCTCTCAACGACACAGAGGACAGCACCAAGCTCCTCGGACTCCACTGGTCGCCGCATACTGATACACTGCAATTTCAGATCAAGCCGCCGACTTCATCCAGTTATCTGACGAAACGCATGATACTTTCGGAGATCGCCCAAATCTTTGATCCTCTTGGCTTAATCGCACCGCTGATAATTCGCGCCAAGGTATTATTGCAGGAGCTTTGGTTGGAAAAACTTGGCTGGGACGACCACTTGACTGAGCGAATTCGGCTCAAGTGGATTGCCTTCAAGACGGAACTTGCCGAAATTCCGTCACTGACTATACCAAGATGGATCAACTGTACCGCCACAACGTCAGCAGAAATCCATGGCTTCTCTGACGCTTCACAGCTCGCAATGGCAGCAGCTGTTTATCTGAAGACGCATTCGCCGCAGACAGGAACACGCATCATTCTAGTCTGCGCGAAGACAAAGGTAGCACCGCTTAAACGGCTCACCATCCCACGATTGGAGCTCGCCGCTGCACTGATGCTCGCAAGGCTTGTGCATTACTGCCAGAAGACCCTCGACGCCGCCAGCTATCCAGTCTACCTTTGGACAGATTCTTCAGTAGCTCTCACTTGGATCCAATCAAACCCGTCCCGCTGGAAAGATTTCGTCAGGAATAGAGTGTCCACCATTCAAGATCTGACTCCACACGGCCGTTGGAGTTTCGTACCTGGCAAGGAGAACCCCGCTGACTGCGCTTCGAGAGGACTCTCTCCAAGCCAGCTGAAAACGCACCAACTTTGGTGGACTGGCCCTCCATGGTTGCGCAAACCCGCACAGTCCTGGCCGCCGCAGAAATGCACCTGTGATCCAGCTTATCAACTCGAAGAGCGACCTGGATTGGCGTTTTCCGTGAGAACACCCCCGGAACCTTACTGGGATCTCATTGGAAGATATTCCAACCTGACACGCCTGCTCCGCATTACCGCTATCTGTTTCAGAGTCCACCAAGTACTGACCAAGGTGCCGAATTGTACTCTCAGATTCGCTATTGACTCCGCAGATCTCGCCAAGGCTCTCGAGTACTGGATCAAGGTTATTCAGTCTATACATTTCCCGCTTGAACTCAAGCTGTTAGCCACGATGTCTCCGTGGCCTCGCGGCCATCCCTTCAACCGACTGACCGCCTTTGTGGACACCAAGGGAATAATTCGTGTTGGAGGCAGGCTCTCACACTCCAACTTAGAGCCCAGCAATAAGAATCCCGCCATTCTACCACGGAATTCCCCGCTGACAACATTGATGATCTCCGACGCACACCACCGCACACTTCACGGTGGCACGCAAGTGACACTCGCCGCTGTGAGACAGCAGATCTGGATTCTTGGAGGAAGACAGCCTGTCCGCTCACATATCCTGAGATGCGTGAGATGTGCACGCCATCGAGGGCTCCGCGCACAACAGTTGATGGGCCAACTGCCCAGCATTCGAGTCACGCCGTCACCCGCCTTTACACACACTGGACTCGACTACGCCGGACCCATCACACTACGCACGTGGAAAGGAAGAGGAGCCAAAACCGCCAAGGGATGGCTTTGCGTATTTGTCTGCTTCACTACCTCCGCTGTACATCTCGAAGCTGTCAGCGAGTATTCCACCGACGCATTCATCGCCGCATTCCGCCGATTTACTGGACGACGAGGTATCTGCCACACACTATCCAGTGATTGTGGCACTAACTTTGTGGGAGCTGACGCCACCATCAAGCAGATGTTCCGCCAAGGAACTCAAGATTTCTCCAGACTCGCCGCCCTGTTTACCGCAGACCGCATTACTTGGCGATTTAATCCGCCGGCTGCTCCTCATATGGGAGGAAAGTGGGAGGCAGCTGTCAAATCTGTCAAGCACCACCTGGCCCGCCTAAACGCTACCGCTCTCACTTTTGAAGAACTTACGACTCTTCTAATACAAGTGGAAGCAGTATTAAACTCGAGACCGCTTGAACCACTGACTGATGACCCAGATGACCTGACTGCACTTACACCCGGACACTTCCTCATTGGACATCCGCTTAATGTGCTACCAGAACCCTCATTACTGGACATCAAGACCACGCGACTTGGAAGATGGCAGCTCCTGCAGCAAATGCTGCAAGGATTCTGGTCGACTTGGTCCACCAGCTACTTGCAGCAACTACAGGCTATCTCCAAGTGGCACCACCCGCATAACATAATCCATGTCGGTTCTTTAGTCCTGGTTACAGATGAACGCTTTCCTCCAGCCAAGTGGCCTCTCGCCAGAGTCACTCAGCTGCATCCTGGGAAGGACGGATTGACACGGGTAGTCACGCTAAAGACGGCAACGACGACTCTTACAAGGCCGATCGCAAAACTTGCCGTTCTACCCATCACTGACCCGCCTGATCGACCACAATCTGCTACGCCTGACACCGCATGAGAGATCGACCCGCTAGGTTCACCACATAATCATCAACGCTGTTGCTGATGGCGGCCGGAATGTTCAGGAATCATCGCCCTATTGGCCCCCTAGATTTAAGCTATGTTATCTAGTATTGTAAGACTTATCTAGTCATGCGCATTCGACCCCGTAGCCGACTACAAGATTATCGATCCGCCTATCGATCCGCATAGATTCCACCAATGAACGTAGCGTTCGGGACGCTCCCCCGCGGAAGCGTGAAGAACTTGCGCTTCTTCTCCGGCCGGCTTCCTTGTTCCGCCATAACTGTAACTTTTGCTGAAGGAAACGGACGCGTCCCTTGCAAGCGAAATTAGATTGTGTGTTGATCCACGAGTGAACCGCTAAATACCGTGATATTATACCGCTTAACCCGTTGTGATATTAACCTGTGACTGGACCGAGTGGTGTTTTTGCCACCGGCCCGACTGTGAATTGCCAATATTCCTTACGGCGAATTTCTGACCCGCCTCAAGGTAATTTAATAAACTTCAACATTGTTATCAGAACTCCTCTTATCTTTTCTATTGATTCCCGACTAGCCTGAATCCAGAGTCCCGCAACCGTTAATCGAACACGATATTTTTCTGAATTTCTTTTTCTTTTATTAGATTAATTTGAGAACCGGTATCAATTAAAAAGATAGCTCTACCTTTCGTAAAACTGAAATGTTTTAAGCTATAAGTTGGTAATTTTGTTTTTGCCGCTGAATTTAAATTTAAGACTACTAGTTCTGGTTGGCGCGGGCAATTAATGGTTCCGAACATGGTGCGCCGTTCCATGTCGGTCGTTTCGAGTTTAAAAGATTTTGGCTCTCTGAAACATTTATCTCATTTTCTTTGTTTGGCTGTTCGTGAGATTTAGAAGGAAAAGAACGAGAATTACTGAGTTGATGCACATGGTTATTTGGAACACTTGGAACATCTTGGTTACTTTGATTAATTTGATTTTCATAATTTGAAGGTTTGTTTTTGTCTACCCTTGCCTTTTTATAACATTGTGAAATGAAATGACCTTTCTTTTTGCAGTATGAACAAATCTTTCCAATCGTTTGCTCTGGGGTTTCAACATTATTGGTTGGTACAGATCTACACCACTTGCGAGTATGGCCAGGTTTTCCACAATTAAAACATACTACTGGTGTTTTTTGGTTAGTTACAAATACTTTTCTTGTTTGCTTTTGAATCCCGAAGTTGTTTTCAGAAAGATTTACTTTTCCTTTCACTATTTCTTCGTCCATTTCCACTGCTTCATTAATTATTTCATGAATGTTTTTGTCACATTTTACTCCGAAATGAATTCTTAAACTTTTACTTCTGATACCCCTCAAGAATCCTTGAATAGCTGTTTTCGTAATTTTACTTTGAGCCTCTAGCAATTCTTCGCCTAAATATTTTTGACGAGTTCCATCCATACAATCCCTTAATAACCTTTCTAATCTATTTCCGTAATTTCTCATTGTTTCGTTAGGTTCTTGAATAATAGTTTGGAATTTAGATTCTAATTGATCTAGATCAAACTGAGGTGCATAAATGGCTTTAAGAGAATCTAAAATGTCTTGAACGGTTTCAGGAACTTGTTTATTATATAAAAGTTCGGCAGCTGAACCTATTATTTTGTCAAATACATAAGTTACCATTTTAGGTTCATCCTCTGGATCAATTTTGGAGCTAAGATGTTGACAACGCTGAATGAAAAGAGGTAAAGGACAAACAGTTCCATCAAAAGTTGGAATCATTTCTCTAATAGTTCTAAGACTCCAATATTTTTGTTTTAGAGTGGGTTGAACAACTAATTTTTCGATTGAGTCAGGAACGAGAGTCTCAGTTTGATTAGGAGAAATATCTATGGTACTGGTTTCTGGAGTATTTCTCGTAAGTTCTGGTTTTCTTTGCAATCCATTAGTTTTAATACTTTCATTAGTGTTTGTTCTAAACCGTTTTAAATTAATCCTTGTTGGAACATCAGAAATTATTACTGGATGGTCGGAAATTGAATTATTTGGAACATTAGAGATTTCTGACTCATCATTAATATTGGTTTGAAAAAGATCTGATCGAGTTAAAATTTTCTTTTGAGATTTCTTTGATTTTCTTATGGGTTCAGGAGTTGAAGTGTTTTGTGCTGTATTTGAAGTACGATCAGATGAATTTTGATTTGATTTTCCAGAAGGGACCGGAGGAATAATATCCTCTTCCATAAATCCAGTAACAGTTCCCCTAGTTGACAAGCGGAATCTCCTCCTACTAGAAGACCTCGGACGTTTGGGATAAGCCCACATTTTAAAGGTAAAACCGCACCAATTCAGACCAAATTTGACCAAATAGATAATTGAGAACCAGGGCTAAACAAAGGGTACTTAAGTGTATTCTTCTTCCAAAATCGTTGATTCGCGGATGATAGGAATCGGAAGGTCACCAGGATGATCAAGAACAGGCAGAAATGATGACCAGGTTCTTCACAGGAACCAGGAAAGGAACTCACAGGAACTCAGGAACTTTCAGGAACTCACAGGAACACAGGAACAAACAGGAACATACAGGAACAGGGTTTCAACAGCAACTCAGGAAGCTTTGGGTATTATAGCTTCGTCTTCACTTCTCTTCAGATTGATGTCCTTCTTTTTCTTCAATCCAATGTTCGTCTTCGAGTTTTAAGATCGGATTTGCTTCTTTTGCAATTAAACTGTTTTCTAGTGTTTTAGGCAAGGCATGCACGGCCATAAAACACTCTCCTCTGGCATTCACCCTTCGTCCTCAGGAAAACGTGCAGAAAAACCTGAGGAAGAGGAGTTTTGCCTCTCTCTCCTTCTAATCTTCTGACGTTTTCTCTTTTCTTCTAAGAATCCGTGCCTGATGTTTAGATGTCCTACCGACTGCGCCAAAATTTTGTTGCGGATTCCAAGCCTCGGATGAGGCGCGAACGCTCAAAACGGCCGGGAATTCTTCAGAGAATTCAGATTGGGAGACGGTCCTTTCTTCAAGAAAAGCGTTAACTTCTTTGGTGTAATATTGCAGTTTTACTTTGTAAGAGCGTTCCGGCAAAATAAAGAGAAACTCGTTTTAAAGTTTGAAAACTGATTAAGTCTCAAGTTTATTAGAACTCGGATTGATACGTCCGTTCTCGTCGAGAGGCTTCAGCAAAAGAGGTCGAGAATATTAGATTCGTTTCTGAGGAGCCTCTTTCAAAATTGACGATCAGTATACTAAATGTTCATTTTATGTTTGGGATCTTCGAGAAATTATTGATCAGAAGACCTAACATTTACATTCTAAACTTTGAATCGGTAATAACGTTGTCGGTAAAGTAATTTACAGTTTTAGTTGGTTTTTCGGTCGACATTTCATTGGCGCGAGGATCGGTTTCGCAACACCTTTCCCCTTGTTCTTAAAAAAAGTGTTTCGCAGAAACAGCTTTTTTAAAAAGAAATTTTTCTAGTTTTACAATCGTATTTATATTAAAAAAACTAAGTATATTACAATTAATAATTTAAATAAGAGTGAAGCTATATAATGCAAAAAACTCAGGTTCGTGGAACGAATAGGTTCGTGGAACGAATGATGAGCACAACAAAGAGTGTGGTGAGTTCGAATACAAGTTCTTCTACAAGGTAAACAGTATATTTAATCATTTTGTTCTGGCTCAAGCCTTATGCAAGCATGCTTTACCTTATTAGCATGGACAATTTTAAATTTATTATTTCCAAAATTGATTTCTAAATTTTGATTGTCTAGGACTCGTGAAATTGGGAATGGTCCTAGCCAATTACAATCAAACTTCGAGGTTTTTACTTCTTTTTGAAGGTAAATTTGATCTCCACAATGAAAAATTTTCGGATTTCGGTTCTTATCATACCAAATTTTGCTTCTCTCCTTTGCCCTACCAAGGTTCTCAATTGCTTTGGATTGAAGAAATGTAATTTTATTGAACAGCTGGTCAAAATGGTCCACAAAGGTCTTTGGTACGGTCTGGTGCGCAAATTCTGATGGTATTATGGCTTTAACCCCAAAAACTAATTCGTGGGGGGTGAAACCAGTGCTTTCGTGGACAGATGTGTTATAGGAGAAAATTCCGAAACGGTTAAATTCATCCCAATCATTTTTTGAACAAAAATGTTTAAGATATTCTATAAATACTCTATGAGCTCTCTCTAACGAACCCAGGGATTGAGGATGAAAAGCGGTTGAGGTAAGTCTTTGAATCTTGAAAATACGGCAAAAGTTTTTCATTATCTTGCTAATATAATTGCTACCTTGATCGGTATGAATAGTCTGAGGGCAACCAAATCTACTAATAAATTGCTCGGCAAAGGCAGTAGCTATCGTGATGGAATCAATGCAAGGTAATGGAATAGCATCAGAGTACTTTGTTAAGTTATCCTGTAGTGTTAATAAATATCTATTTCCTTTTTTAGTTATCGGAAGAGGACCGACAATGTCCATCTCCATTTTCTCAAAAGCTCTGGTGGGAGTATCAGTTAGTTTCATAGGTTGGCGGGTTTTTGCAGCTAAAATTTTATTCCTTTGGCAATTATGACAGCTCCGAATGAAGTCTGAAATTTCTCTACGCATCGTTGGCCAAAAATAATCTTGTCTGATTCGTGCGTATACTTTACTCATGCCTTTATGTCCACCAACAATTGACTCATGATATTCTTTAATAATCTTATGTCTATCTCTTTCTAGTGGGTAAATGACATCCCCGGAACAAATTGTTATTATGTATTGCATAGAATTAAAGATTCTATTTAACAACGATTCAATATGTGGCCAATCTAAAGGAGAAGAAATTCAAAAACAAGTCGGTGCACTTCTTGAAAATGAGATAATTCAACCTTCTTCTTCGCCATACAATTCTCCAGTTTGGATAGTGCCCAAAAAACCATCTCCTACCGGTCAAATTAAATGGAGAATGGTCATCGATTATCGCAAATTAAATGAAAAAACTATTAGAGATGCTTACCCGATTCCAAATATTATAGAAATTTTAGATAATCTCGGTGGAGCGAAATATTTCAGTACTCTTGATCTCGCTTCTGGCTTCCATCAAATTTTAGTTGATCCTGAATCTAAAGCAAAAACAGCTTTTTCAACTCCTAGAGGACATTTCGAATTTAATAGAATGCCCTTCGGGCTAAAAAACGCACCTAGTACATTTCAAAGAACAATGGATACAGTCCTTTCCGGTTTGCAAGGAACTGAATTATTGGTTTACATGGATGACATCGTGGTCTATTCTAGAACATTAAAAGAACATGAGTTAAGGTTGAAAAGATTACTAAGAAAACTTCAAAATTCAGGTTTAGCCTTACAACCAGAAAAATGCCACTTTTTCCGTAAAGATATAACTTACCTTGGTCATGTGATTACTGGAGATGGAGTAAAGCCTGATTCAAGTAAAATTTCTGCAGTAAGAGATTTCCCAGTTCCTCGTTCTGTTAAGAATATTAAACAATTTCTTGGTTTAGTCGGGTATTACCGTAGATTTATTAAAAACATGGCTTCTATTGCTAAACCGCTTACTGCTCTTCTTAAAAAGGACGTACCCTTTGTATTGGAAGAGGGGACCTAAAACGCCTTTGAAACTCTAAAATTGTTATTAACGTCAGACCCGTTACTTCGTTATCCTGATTTTGGCGAACCATTCATTCTAACTACAGATGCTTCTAAATTCGCTCTTGGAGCCATCTTAAGTCAAGGCCAAATTGGTCGAGACCCTCCTGTCGCGTATGCCTCAAGGACCTTGAACTCCGCTGAAGTAGCTTATTCTGTAATTGAAAAAGAAATGTTAGCGATAGTTTTTGGCATAGAGTACTTTCGACCCTATCTTTATGGAAGACGTTTTACCGTAGTAACAGATCATCAACCTTTAACTTGGGTAAAGAAATCCCAGAAACAGAGTTTGAGAATAGCAAAATGGGACGTCAGACTAAATGAATACGATTTTGAAATAGTATACAAACCTGGCAGAATGAACGCAAATGCAGATGCTCTATCACGAAATCCTTGTCAAAATAATTCAACTAAAGATGTCTTCTTGAATTTAAATTCAGACAATGTAGACTTAGAGCTGGAACAAATTGAAGGAAAAATTGAGAAAGTTTTTAGAATTGCCTATTCACCTGTAATGAATTCTATTACCAGTATAGTCAATGGCTCTGCTAGTGGGGCCGGTGCAACTAGGCCCAATGTGGTTGCTAAAAAGGGAGTCCCGTTAAGGGCGATCCCAGTCAGACAAACTGAAAAGTTTGGGGCCGTCGTAACCAGGCCCGATGTGGTTACAAATGTGAAAGTCCCACTTGGGCATGTTTTGGGGGTGATTGCAGCTAGCCCCGAGAAGGCTGCCAACGAGGGAAAAATTCACCCTGGCAGATCCATTGTACCTGTCGAAGTCAATGTAATGACAAATGGCATTGAGTCCAATAATTCTCTGAATGATGTTCCAGTTCCTACCTTTTTGAAAACTAAAGATCACTTAATATCCAGAAGAGACAATATAGTCCACTTTGTATCTTTGGATTGCGTGCTAACTTCTAGTGTTAGTGAGGATCTTCGTGTCCGTAATAAAATTCCAATAGAATTCATTCGAAATCAAAATCTTGAGGTAGGAGATACCATGGTTTACCCTGACGGCCAACGGTCAATTTTCCATTTGTTCTACAAAAGAAATAATCAGGATGAAATACAATTAGAACACGTAATAAGTTGTTTTAAGACCTTAAAAGAGTTGCTTGATAGGCTCAATTTAGGATCTTTTAGTATTTCAAATTATGGAAACGATCTTGAACCTTTAGATTGGCCACATATTGAATCGTTGTTAAATAGAATCTTTAATTCTATGCAATACGTAATAACAATTTGTTCCGGGGATGTCATTTACCCACTAGAAAGAGATAGACATAAGATTATTAAAGAATATCATGAGTCAATTGTTGGTGGACATAAAGGCATGAGTAAAGTATACGCACGAATCAGACAAGATTATTTTTGGCCAACGATGCGTAGAGAAATTTCAGACTTCATTCGGAGCTGTCATAATTGCCAAAGGAATAAAATTTTAGCTGCAAAAACCCGCCAACCTATGAAACTAACTGATACTCTCACCAGAGCTTTTGAGAAAATGGAGATGGACATTGTCGGTCCTCTTCCGATAACTAAAAAAGGAAATAGATATTTATTAACACTACAGGATAACTTAACAAAGTACTCTGATGCTATTCCATTACCTTGCATTGATTCCATCACGATAGCTACTGCCTTTGCCGAGCAATTTATTAGTAGATTTGGTTGCCCTCAGACTATTCATACCGATCAAGGTAGCAATTTTATTAGCAAGATAATGAAAAACTTTTGCCGTATTTTCAAGATTCAAAGACTTACCTCAACCGCTTTTCATCCTCAATCCCTGGGTTCGTTAGAGAGAGCTCATAGAGTATTTATAGAATATCTTAAACATTTTTGTTCAAAAAATGATTGGGATGAATTTATCCGTTTCGGAATTTTCTCCTATAACACATCTGTCCACGAAAGCACTGGTTTCACCCCCCACGAGTTAGTTTTTGGGGTTAAAGCCATAATACCATCAGAATTTGCGCACCAGACCGTACCAAAGACCTTTGTGGACCATTTTGACCAGCTGTTCAATAAAATTACATTTCTTCAATCCAAAGCAATTGAGAACCTTGGTAGGGCAAAGGAGAGAAGCAAAATTTGGTATGATAAGAACCGAAATCCGAAAATTTTTCATTGTGGAGATCAAATTTACCTTCAAAAAGAAGTAAAAACATCGAAGTTTGATTGTAATTGACTAGGACCATTCCCAATTTCACGAGTCCTAGACAATCAAAATTTAGAAATCAATTTTGGAAATAATAAATTTAAAATTGTCCATGCTAATAAGGTAAAGCATGCTTGCATAAGGCTTGAGCCAGAACAAAATGATTAAATATACTGTTTACCTTGTAGAAGAACTTGTATTCGAACTCACCACACTCTTTGTTGTGCTCATCATTCGTTCCACGAACCTATTCGTTCCACGAACCTGAGTTTTTTGCATTATATAGCTTCACTCTTATTTAAATTATTAATTGTAATATACTTAGTTTTTTTTAATATAAATACGATTGTAAAACTTGAAAAATTTCTTTTTAAGAAAGCTGTTTCTGCGAAACACTTTTTTTAAGAACAAGGGGAAAGGTGTTGCGAAACCGATCCTCGCGCCAATGAAATGTCGACCGAAAAACCAACTAAAACTGTAAATTACTTTACCGACAACGTTATTACCGATTCAAAGTTTAGAATGTAAATGTTAGGTCTTCTGATTAATAATTTCTCGAAGATCCCAAACATAAAATGAACATTTATTATACTGATCGTCAATTTTGAAAGAGGCTCCTCAGAAACGAATCTAATATTCTCGACCTCTTTTGCTGAAGCCTCTCGACGAGAACGGACGTATCAATCCGAGTTCTAATAAACTTGAGACTTAATCAGTTTTCAAACTTTAAAACGAGTTTCTCTTTATTTTGCCGGAACGCTCTTACAAAGTAAAACTGCAATATTACACCAAAGAAGTTAACGCTTTTCTTGAAGAAAGGACCGTCTCCCAATCTGAATTCTCTGAAGAATTCCCGGCCGTTTTGAGCGTTCGCGCCTCATCCGAGGCTTGGAATCCGCAACAAAATTTTGTGTTGCGGCTCCCGTGGTTGATGATGGTAGCGCGCAGGCTTCAATTCGAGCGCTGGCTTTGAGGATGCTCTTCGGATTGACGAGGGAACACGTCTATTTCGGAGAGCGGGATGCTTCCGTCTCAAAACGAGGCACTAATTGTATTTGATGTTAATTTAAATAAAACTCAGACGAATCGTTTGATGTTTGATTGTAATAACTGCTGAACACAGGTCTTGATTTATTGGTGGTTGACTTTATCAAGTAGGGAACACGTCTGTTCGCTAACAGGTCTGAGCTGGAAGAGAGTGCGTTTCTCTGCGTAGCTTAGATCAGGCGAGCGTCAAAAAATTGAGGGTCCTAATATTCACATTTCTTCTGTTTCTTATTGGAACTTTCCATAATGTCGTGGGTAATGTAGGTGTTACAATGGTTTCGGGGTTCAACGGCCCACTTGGTCGGTAATGTGTAGTCGGTAACATCGCTAATTTTTCCTAGCCAAGTTCACAGCTTTAATTTATCGATTTGGCGCTAGTGACGGGCGAGAGTCCGCAACACCCTTTCCCTTATTTTAAAAGGTGTTTCGTAGGAGCACCTTTTCACAATGGTACCTTGCGAAAGTGGATGTGAGTTTATACATTTTCGAGTACTGAGTATTCAACTCCAGTTTACAATTTTCAAGTAGATTGAAGCCATACAATTCAAGTAGTTTGTCGATGAGATACATTGTTTGTTACAAGCACAGTGATTTCGATTTGAGTGTCTTAAAGGTAACATGGGTTTACAGGGTACGTCAATTATTTGGCTTAACATACAGGTAATTTATAGGATAGTTACAATTCTTTGGTTTTGCAGCTCAGGTGGAACACGTTCTAATGCTGAAAAGGAAGGTAGATGTTCTAATCGTTGTCAGGCCTAATACAGGCAAGTTTCAATTTGTTTGCATGTACTATTTTGAATCTATTGTTTCCTGTATTAATCTCTACGTTTTGGTTTACCCAGGATGCGGCTGACCTTGTATGGTCCTAACCAACTAATATCAAACTTTGAAGGTTTGATTTCCTTTGCTAGGTAAACATCATCGTTTTCATAAAAGGTTTTGTGGCTTCTTGTTTTTATCATATCGCGCTATGCTTTTCTCTTTTGCTTTATCCAGGTTTTCAGCAGCTGAAGCTTTCAGTCTGGCTTTAGCTTTTCATCCTCAATCCCTGGGTTCGTTAGAGAGAGCTCATACAGTATTTATAGAATATCTTAAACATTTTTGTTCAAAAAATGATTGGGATGAATTTATCCGTTTCGGAATTTTCTCCTATAACACATCTGTCCACGAAAGCACTGGTTTCACCCCCCACGAGTTAGTTTTTGGGGTTAAAGCCATAATACCATCAGAATTTGCGCACCAGACCGTACCAAAGACCTTTGTGGACCATTTTGACCAGCTGTTCAATAAAATTACATTTCTTCAATCCAAAGCAATTGAGAACCTTGGTAGGGCAAAGGAGAGAAGCAAAATTTGGTATGATAAGAACCGAAATCCGAAAATTTTTCATTGTGGAGATCAAATTTACCTTCAAAAAGAAGTAAAAACCTCGAAGTTTGATTGTAATTGGCTAGGACCATTCCCAATTTCACGAGTCCTAGACAATCAAAATTTAGAAATCAATTTTGGAAATAATAAATTTAAAATTGTCCATGCTAATAAGGTAAAGCATGCTTGCATAAGGCTTGAGCCAGAACAAAATGATTAAATATACTGTTTACCTTGTAGAAGAACTTGTATTCGAACTCACCACACTCTTTGTTGTGCTCATCATTCGTTCCACGAACCTATTCGTTCCACGAACCTGAGTTTTTTGCATTATATAGCTTCACTCTTATTTAAATTATTAATTGTAATATACTTAGTTTTTTTTAATATAAATACGATTGTAAAACTTGAAAAATTTCTTTTTAAGAAAGCTGTTTCTGCGAAACACTTTTTTTAAGAACAAGGGGAAAGGTGTTGCGAAACCGATCCTCGCGCCAATGAAATGTCGACCGAAAAACCAACTAAAACTGTAAATTACTTTACCGACAACGTTATTACCGATTCAAAGTTTAGAATGTAAATGTTAGGTCTTCTGATCAATAATTTCTCGAAGATCCCAAACATAAAATGAACATTTATTATACTGATCGTCAATTTTGAAAGAGGCTCCTCAGAAACGAATCTAATATTCTCGACCTCTTTTGCTGAAGCCTCTCGACGAGAACGGACGTATCAATCCGAGTTCTAATAAACTTGAGACTTAATCAGTTTTCAAACTTTAAAACGAGTTTCTCTTTATTTTGCCGGAACGCTCTTACAAAGTAAAACTGCAATATTACACCAAAGAAGTTAACGCTTTTCTTGAAGAAAGGACCGTCTCCCAATCTGAATTCTCTGAAGAATTCCCGGCCGTTTTGAGCGTTCGCGCCTCATCCGAGGCTTGGAATCCGCAACAACTCACATTCACAACTTCAGTCCTCTTCCTCTTCCCACTCACATTGCTCGCAACACTGCCCATTGAGTCACTTCTTTCTCTAGAGAACCCAGTCTCAGACTCAAAGTCCATGCCACCGGCGGATGACGCCCCACCCACCTCACTCCCACCAGCTCTCCCTTCCTCTCTACTACCCCCCTGCCCCAGAATTTATATTTGTTATATTCATTTTTGGTCCCACGAAACGGGTCGATTCAGAAGTCACCCCGGAGCTTACGCCCTAACTCCGGGGAAGGCTCTTTACTCAGAAGGTCGCCAGGTATTCTGAGGTTGGTCGCTCTCTGCTGGTCTCCCCCCCCCCCAGCCATGCATCCCATCGCCGCGCACCATAGCTTAGGATTAGGGGGCATTTTTATAGAGGTCGCCGTCCTCGCAGCCCGGCCAATTAAGGCAAGGCCCCCGGTCCCGGTGCCCGCGACGCACCGTCGCCACGCCCTGCGACGGTTACCGAAGCAGGCACCGAGATTACGGTATTAGGAGACGGATGGCGCTCATCCGCCCCCGGCTCAGGTACCCCGGGTTCGCCAAACCCGTACTGTGAATGCCCAAGGACATCCACAGCCCCTGGGGGGAGTAGATAGGGACATGATTGTATATCGTGAGCGAGAGGGAGCCGCAAAGGCAAGCTCTTGTCGTATGCGGGCAGAGACCCATGCCAACAGATGTTGTGGGCGAAGAGACACTGCTTTGGGAAACACGCGTAGGTGGAATGCGCTCAGGCTTGGAAAAACCCCCGCCTTCACCATCTCTGGATCATCAGGCAGGTAGATCGTCCCGGAAGGGAGGTGAACTCACTTAGCCGCCACGCCGGTGACTGGGACCGGAGTTCCAGGCAACGTCGCGACGTTACCAGCGGGGGCCACGAGGAGGCGGAGCTCACCAGAGGGACGAATCCCCCTCGACCTCGTGCGGGCGGCAGAGCGCCGTTTTCCGCGTGCGTGAGACATTGAGTGACACACACGCGCTGTGTCCGAGCTGCTCACATTGCTTTCGGAGGAAAGACAATGCCCGCGAAGAGTAACTCGGACGCTGGAGGGGGAAACTTACAGAAGCTAGGTAATTGATTAGTTTGTCACGGACCCAGGAAGAAGAAGCGAGTCGCAGAACGCGAAGAAGTGCGAGAAGAATGGGTATTGTGTTTGGCGGACGCGTGCTCAGACGGCGGAACGAGCGATTATACGGTTTATGATAGGGAAAAGCCCGGAGGACGAGAACGCGGTTACGATCCAAAGGGGGTGCCGCGTGCATGGCTGCGTGCTCAGGCGAGCGAAGCGAAGGGATCAGTAAACGTCGGAGAGGTCGGCTACCTGCGCACCTGCTCGCTCCGTCGAGCGGAGCGAGGGGTTCGGGTAACAATGGGAGAGCGAACAATAGGGTCGGGCGCGGCGCGGTCACGATCCGCTGCGTGTGCTCACGGGAGCGCAGCCAGCGAAAGGATGGGTCGCAGTCGGAGGGTTCGGCTACCTGCGCACCTGCTCTCTCTGCCGAGAGGAGCGAAGTGTTCGGGTAACAATAGTGATGGGGTCCGCCGGAGCGGGTGCGGCGCGGTCACGGGTTCTTTCCGGACGAACAGTTTCGCGGGGTTTGAGGGACGCGGCGGCGAATTCGCGGAAGGCGGGGTACACGTGTTCAGTAACTAATGACTCGAGAGGTGCAGGCCAGGCAATACGGTGCTTCTCTAACGCCTGTGAGAGGTTAAGCCGGGGCTGGCGCGTGAGGGGGCAGTCATAAACTAAGTGGTCGACGTCATCGGTTTCTCCGCACTGACATTTATCGTCGAGTACGAGCCGATGTTGTGCGAGCTTGGCGTTGAAGCAGCCGTGCCCGGTCATTAGCTGTGTAACGTAATAGTCTAAGGTAATCCAGGTAGCGCACGTTCGATCGCATATGCGCGGGAAGTACCGGTGGGTTAATCGGCCTTTCGAGCTTTCGTCCCAGAGTCGTTGCCAAGTGGCGAGAGTAGATTCGCGGAGGGATTGTTTGAGAGCGGAGATTTGTTTCGCGTCGGGGACTCGATCGAGCGGATCAAGCATGACAGAGCCATACTCGACCCGTCGTTGGTTTTTGAATGCGAAGAGAGCAGCGCGCTCTCTCGCGATTAATTCGACAGGGGGGATACCTGTCAGAGCAAGGAGCGCGTCGCCAGAGACGGTGCGGTAAGCGCGAGACACCCGCAGAAGCGCCTGCCTCTGCGCCTGTCGCAGCCTCTTGACGTGCGCGGAATTTACGCGGTTAGCCCATCCGGGGGCTCCGAAAGTAACAATAGGGACAAAAACGGCGTGGTAGAGGATCGACATCACGTGATGTTTTAAACCCCAGCTGTTGCCAGCTAGGCGCGCAAGCTTGCCGTAGACGGACTTAGCTTTATCGGTCGCGTATTCAATGTGCGGGGTGACGTTAAGGCGCGTTCCTAGAATGGTTCCCAGATATCTGGCGGACGGGAGCATCCGGATGCTGTGTCCACCTATTTTGACTACCGGGGGGCGTTTGATGTCTAGGAATCCTTTGAGAAGAAGCATAAAGGATTTCTTTGGTGACACAGAAAGTTTCTGCTGCTTGCACCACGCTTGCAATTTACCAGTGACTTGGCCGCTGATATCCTGCAACGCGGCCCGCGAGTCAGCAGAGATAAGGACCGCGAGATCGTCGGCGTAGGCGACCGTGTAGGTGGAAGGGGTGTGAATAGAGAGTAGAATCTCATCGAAGATGAGATTCCAGAAAAGGGGACCGAGGACAGAGCCCTGGGGACAGCCTTTGGAGACTGTCTTAGTTACTCTGCCAGTAGGGGAGGTAATCTCGACGCTTCTATCGCGAAGATTGTCAGCAACGAGATTGTAGATATTGCGGGGACAGTTACGCTTGCGGAGATTGTAGAGCACACTCGGCCACCAGACGTTGTCGAAGGCCCCCGATATGTCAAAGAATAAACCCATGACATATGGGGAGCGCGACCTCGCGGTGACCTCCTGCACCCTGGTGAGGGCGTGGTCCACGGATTCATGCCGCTTGAAACCGAATTGGAGAGGTGAAGAGAGAGGATGTTCGTCAATTAAGGGGCGAAGTCGCGACGCGATAAGTTTTTCCAGGACCTTGCTAAGGACTGGGAGGAGACAGATAGGTCGGTAGGATTTGGGATCCGTGGGACTCTTATCCGGAGATTTAAGAAGCACGCGGACGACGCCGTGCTTCCATTGTTTGGGGAAGGTACCTTCTGCAAGGCAGAGGTTGTATAATCCCACGAGGCACTCCTTCAGAGAACCAGAGTGCTTTAGCATCTCAGTTTCTATGAAGTCGCGCCCCGGGGCCTTTTTGTTCGCGAGGGACCAGATGACTTGTGTCATCTCTTTGGTCGAGAATGGCGGTGTGTCGTCCGTTTGGGTTTGCGCGAGGGACTCGAGACGTACTCTGGCGTGCCAGGTAGTCTCAACTCCGATGTCGTCGTCCGGGCCGAGGGTGCGCAAAAGGGTCGTCATGGTCTCTGACCATGAGACCGTCTGGGAACCATTGTTCGCGAGGCCGCTGTGTACGAGCTCAGGGGAGAATTTCTCCGACTGAATTCTATACACAAGGCCGAAGGGATCGGAGTTACCGACTCTGGTGACGAATTCTCTCCAGCTGGTCGTTTTCGCGCAGAATATCGCTTTGTTGTACTCGCGGCGGAGGAATCTATATTTTTCGAATTCGGTTTCGCGGCGCGAGGGATTAACCGAGTTTTTGTAACGCCGCGATTGGCGCCGTAGGCGGATGCAGAGGGTGGTAAGTTCCTTTGTCCACCGCGGGTTGGAGCAAGGGAACTTATGTTTTCGCGGGATGGATTGCTCAGTGGCAGCCACGATGAGCTCTTCGATGCGGCGGGAGAGGGATTCAGCGTCGCGAGAGATGTTGCCGTCGCGTGAGAGCAATTGGAAAGGGAATTGGTTGCAGAAGATTTTTCGTGTCGATCACGAGGAAATTGGTTAGTCAGAATTAGATTTATTCTCCTTCGATATGCTTCACAATGTTTACAGTTCAAGTGATCGAGTCCTACTGTCGTGCGTTCCCTTGGAGCGAGACGACCGCGTTGACACTTTTTTCTGTCTGTTCTAATAAGGCGGGTGATTTGACTGTCTATACTCTACCGACTATGTACATGCGATCTATGTTCTGATTTAGATTAGGTTTCAACACCCTCCTGCAAAGATTGCATGTATGTCCTTTGACTTTTCCTACATATTCCCTTCTTTATCTGACACATTTTTCAACCCCATGTAAAATCTATGTTTAGTGAGAGTTGGTTGCGGAACTGACTTAGTTAAGATATCAGCTACCTGTTCCGCTGTATTGACATATTTTACTTCTATTTCTCCGCTTTCAATGTGTTCTTTTATAAAGTGGTATCGAATGTCTATGTGTTTCAACCTTTTCAGTTGCTCGTGTGAATTACACGTTTTGATTGCGGACTGATTGTCCTCATAGATTTTAAATCTTTTATTATCTTCAAGGTTCATTTCATTAAGTAAATTTCTCAACCAACATCCTTCACTGACGCACGTGCTTAGAGCTACATATTCTGCTTCGCATGAAGATAACGCTACTGAATTTTGTTTCTTAGACACCCAAATAACTATATTTCCATAAAGAAAGTAGCAGTACCCGCTCGTTGATCTTCTGTCTATTTGATTTGAGCCCCAGTCAGCATCTACAAACCCTACTATTTTATCCATTTCGGTTTTAGAGTTATATACTAGTTTCAGATCTAACGTTCCTTTGATATAGCGCAATACTCTTTTAATATTCATCCAAAGATCATTACTTGCGCATGATTGATACCGCGACAAAAGTGTTATGCTTGCGCATAAGTCTGGCCTTGTGCCCAACATCGCGTACATAATACATCCTATCCCTTTTCTACACAAAGTTTCTAATTCTTTGCTTTCTGGATTTCCCCTTTTTAAAGTAGTTAAGTTTATATTCCTGTCCATGGGAGTGCCCACTGGACGACAATCTTGCATCCCAAATTTGGATAGCACTGCTTTAAGGTACTGGGTTTGGTCCAATGTGGTTGTTTTGTTTTCTATGTCTTGTTTGATGCTAATTCCCAAGTATTTACTAGCTAACCCAAGATCCTTCATTTTAAAGTTCCCTTTCAAACTTGTGATGATACTTTCCAGCATTGGTCCAGTCCCAGTGCACAATATGTCATCGACAAAGACTAACATAAAGACCTTTGAATTTTTATCATTGTATGAGTACATACACTTATCGCTTACAGTTCTTGTAAAACTGGCTTTCGTGATGAAGTCGTTCAGTCGATCATACCAACATTTCGGTGCCTCTTTTAGTCCATACAACGCCTTGTGCAGTTTGCATATGTACTGGCTTTCCACCCCAAAGTTTTTTGGCAGTCTGATGTACACTTCCTCCTTTAGTACTCCATTTAGAAAGGCATTGCATACATCCAATTGTCTAACTGGCCAGGAAAACCTGTTGCTAATGGCTAAAAGAACTCTTACACTGGACAGTTTTATTACCGGAGAATAGATATCGCAGTAATCAAAATTGTTTTGCATAAACCCTTTTGCGACCAACCTTGCTTTAAAGATATTGTCCTTACCCTCATTTGTGGGTTTCTTTCTGTATACCCACTTGGTGTCTATTACTTTAACATCTCGATTTGGTTTATTCAGAATCGTCCAGGTATTATTTTCCTTGAGTGCTTCTTTTTCAACTTTCATAGCTTCCTCCCAATGGTAAGCTTCTGGAGAATTTAGTGCTTCCTCCAGTGAATTAGGATCATCAATTTCATGAATGAAGTGACAGTAATATTGTCCATATCTATCCGGAGGTCCAACATTTCTTCTAGGTCTTGACTCCTTGGGTTGATCCTCTTCGGAAGTTTCTTCACTTTCATTTTCGTGCGACGATGTTTCATTGTTCAAAGATTGCTCTGCTTCGTTCCATTCGTCCTCTTCCTCTTCTTCTGAAGCTGGTCCTTCTTCTGAGTGACTTACGACATTTATAGGGTCAACCTCTTGCAACTCTGGTTCTTCGGTCTCATTTGACTCATATACAGCAATTCCCTTTTCTTCCTTGGATTGTTGTTGTTCCATTTCAGGTACAATGACAACTTCTCTCACAGTAGAGAACTTTCTTGTGTTTTGGTCGTAGACTTTGAATCCCTTAGTCGTTTCACCATATCCCACGAACATTCCCTTTTTACTTTTGGAATCCCATTTTAGCCTGGTCTGCTTGGGTACGTGAATATATACTTGGTCCCCGAAAGTGCCTTTTAGTTGATTCAAGTCAAATCTCTTCTTGGTCCACAGCTCGTACGGAGTTTCATATTCAACGGAACTTGTTCCGGTGCGATTTAAAATGTATACGCTTGTATTTACAGCTTCTGCCCATAGTTCTTTCGGCAAATTTCTGTGTTTTAACATCGCTCTCGCTGCTTCTACCACTGTTCTCATCTCTCTTTCGATTTTGCCATTTTGGGCCGGAGTATAGGGTACAGTAGTTTGATGGGAGATTCCCATGTTTTCTAGTAAGCTTCTCACCTGACTATTTACAAACTCGGTCCCATTATCAGTGCGCAAGCATTTGACGCTTACACCTTGGTTTGTCGAATGCAGGAGAAAGTGTTTTAGTTTATGAGCAGTTTCGCTCTTCTGTTTTAGGAAGTATACTGAGCGAAAGTGAGAGAAATCATCCTTCAGGAGTAAAAAATACCTCGATCCGCCTACGGATGTGGTTTCCATGGGTCCACAAAGATCTGCGTGTACTAAGTCGCCTATCACACTAGTATACGTGCAGGATTTTTTGTGGGGCTTCTTCGCCTGTTTCCCTTCCACACACGCTTTGCAAAAGTGTTCCTTTGTGCACTTTTCCTCAATTCCAGCTTTGGATAATATCCGTCTTACGTGAACGAAGTTCTGGTGGGCAAATTTCTCATGAAACCAAAATAGTTGGCATTTGTTATTACAGTGATCCTTCCTCTCAAGTTTTAAGTCTGGTTTCTTTGCCTCAATTGTATTTTCCTTGGAGTTTGCAGCTTTGTATGCCAAGGCTTGCTCGTGTGAGCGGAAGACCATGCGATACATGCGTCCTTGGCGCTTGGCTAGTGCGATCACCTTTCCATTTTTAGTGATTTTCGCTAATTGGCTGCTTGAGACCATCTGTAAGTTTTTGTCAAGTGCGCTGCTAAGAGAGAATAGGTTTACCTGCAAATCCGGCACATGTAAGACCCCTTGTAGTTCGACCGGCTGCCAATTTTCGCCGTTGAACGCTCGTAGTCTAACAGTTCCTTCGGCACGACCTTTTACCAACGATCCGTTTCCCAGTTGTATTATCCTTGGGTTTTGCAATTTGGTAATGTTGTGGAATGCGTTTTCATTATTGCACATGTGGTGAGTGCACCCGCTGTCCATATACCAGTTGTCTTGTGATACAACCGACTGTGCGTCGACGTGATCCAACTTGGTTAATAATGCCGTATGAGTTTCCTTCTCGCCCGATTTCGCGTCTCTCTTCCTATGAAAGCAATATTTCGCAATATGACCTTGCTTCTTGCAGTACGCACATTGCTTATCCTTGTAACAGTGTTCTGTTTTGTGACCTAGCTTGCCGCAGCGCGCACACTTTACTTTTTCCTTTGACTGTGTGAGTAGAGCCGTTGTCGGTTCGTCGATTTCGGCTCTCTCTTCCTCTAACAGCAGTCTCGAAGTTAGCTCTCTCAAAGTCTGTTTATCAGCCGAGACTGATTCCCAGGCTGGTCTGAAGTGTTTGAACTTGTCTGGTAGAGACATTAGAATTTTGGTAATGATCATCTTCTCAGTGGGTTCTTCCCCTACTTGTTTCAATTTGCTTCTAATATCTTCGACTTTGGAGAAGAACTCGCTTACGTTCGAGTTATTAAACTGTAATGAGTAGAACTTTTGGTGTAGTAAATGAACACTCACCGTGGAATCTTTTTCATGCACAGCCTTTAATTTTGACCACATTTGATTTGCCGTTGTGCATGCTAGTAAGTGCGCTTTCTGACTGGGCTCAACGCGTGTCACAATGACTTCCTGGGCTTGCGTATCCTTCTTCATCCACGCTGCTCTTGCCGTTGCTTCTTCCGGAGCAGTCGTGGTGCCTTCCACGTGTTCGAATAATTCTTTTCTTTTTAATATTATAGTAATTTCGAACCTCCATAGCTCCCAGTTATCACTGTTAAGTCTTTCTACATGAGTAACGGTCTCGGAAGACATCTTGTACTTTACTTGCGAATATGTCCCACGTGGTGAGGAGAATCCGGCGTGGTCCGTTTTAATTCACTCTGACTTTATTTTAATTCCCGTAGCCTTCTGGGCCCATAACCAATTGGAAAGGGAATTGGTTGCAGAAGATTTTTCGTGTCGATCACGAGGAAATTGGTTAGTCAGAATTAGATTTATTCTCCTTCGATATGCTTCACAATGTTTACAGTTCAAGTGATCGAGTCCTACTGTCGTGCGTTCCCTTGGAGCGAGACGACCGCGTTGACACTTTTTTCTGTCTGTTCTAATAAGGCGGGTGATTTGACTGTCTATACTCTACCGACTATGTACATGCGATCTATGTTCTGATTTAGATTAGGTTTCAACAAGAGCAGATCTTCGCGGCGTGGCTCTAGATATGCGGTGAATCTATCCCAGTCTGCTCTAGCTGGGTTAAAGCGGGCGGTTTGGAGATACGGTCGAGGGGGATCCGGTTGGGCGACTCTAAAGCTGACCACATTGTGATCGCTCATTGTAATTTTATTGTGTACGGTCCACTCGCGAAGGAGTTTTCCGCAACAAGGGGTTGTAAGGGTGAGGTCGATATTTGACCTGCCCCGAAGGTTATCGAATGTGGCATGGGGAGAAGGCAGGTTCTGAATCTGGAGGCCATGCTGCGCGAGCAGAAACTCGAGCGCAAGGCCTCTTTCATCAGTCTGCCTGCTGTGCCATAGGGAGGATTTCGCGTTTGTGTCGGCGCAGATAATGATCTTCCGACCGCGGAGGGACCGTAAAATCAAATCGACATGCGCGAGATATGGCTGAATGTCATCGCAAAATTGAAAGTACGCTGATACGAGGACGTATTCAGCGTGCGCGGAGGTAACCTCGATACACACAAAGTGTGTGTTTGAGAGATGATCTAATTTAATAGCGGTGAGCAGTGGATCGACAATGGCGATGACTGCCCTGGGCTTGGTCGGGTTCTTAATACGCGCGAAGGTTTTGGTGTCCGATATGACGCGAGTTCGCAGGCCGAGGCCGCGCACTGCGCCATTGAAAATGTACGGTTCTTGAATTAAGATGACATCCAGTTTCAAATCATCCGATACTTTACGTAGTTCGGATGATACCGACATCGAGCCCTGGCTGTTTATCTGAGCAATCCGGAGGGCGCGATTCGCGGTTGGGGAGCTACTGCGGTAGCCGGGGGCGTTGTGCTCCATTATTTACCGTAGTCGACGCGAGAAATGTAAATTTGCAGCGCATGCTTATACGCGGGGCAGTCGGAAGCGCGAGAGGAGTGGTTGGCGGGTTTACCGGCGCGTTTGCAGTTTATGCAAACGGGATCCTGTTTCGCGCGAGGGCAGTTCTTATTCGCGTGTCCGTCGGCAGCGCAGTGTCCGCACGACTCGGTTTTGGCCGAGCAGTGCTTGGACACATGCCCGAACTGCTGGCAGTTGTAGCACCGGGTGACGCGGAGGTAATCGCGGATGGGACAGGAGTTCCAACCGATAAAAACTCGGCCAGACTCCTTTAGGGTGTCGCGGAGTTTGGGGGACGTTTCGACGACCCACTTGGTCGTGTCGCGCTCTTTTTCGCCGGTTTGCGCCACGAGAATGAATCCGGCGGCGAATTCGGCTTGCGGGGTGGAAGCAAAGTCTTGCGCGCGGATCGTTGCTAGGAGCTCTTCCTTTGACGTAGTAGAGGGCACGTTTGTTAGAATCATGCGCGGGCGCTTGCGGACTGGGACGGAGGCCGTAAGTCCCGCTTTCGCGAGGGCGGGGTGTTCTAAAACTGACGCGGCGTCAGTTTTTCCGTGCGTCTCTACGAGGACGCCGTTGTTCGCGATTGGACGCAGCTGCCTGATTTTAATATTCTCCTTGTCCGGTGAGAAACTAGAGGTGAGAAGACGGCGAGTGTCTTCGCTGCTTTGGACCGTCGTCGGGTCCTTGGCAAAAACAGTGATGACGTTGCGCGGGGGCCGGATGTTGGCAGGGGGGATATCACGGCGCGAAACTTGGATCATTTCGGCGTAGGTAGGCGGTTTAGCAGGAGTACCGGCGGACGAGATTTTAGCGTTAATGTCGGCGATGTGTGCGGTGGCGGTGCGGAGGCTCGCCTCGTCGATTTTCGCGAGTTTCTGGCGGAGGTCGCGGTTGTCGGCAACAACGCGGTCGTGGGCTTCGCTCAGGAGAGTAAGCGCGCGGATGAGTAGATCGGAGGTCGCTATCGGTATGTTATTATCGGAGTCACGGCAAAGGTTCACTAGGCGCATCACGGCGGTATTAAATCCGATTCCCTCGGAAACTTTAACCTGGTGGGGTGCGGTTGATGTCTGTTGTGGCGGCGGAGCGGCGGCGGTCGGTGAAGCGGCGGTGGAACGGCGGCGGGCGCTGGTTTCTGCAGCTTCTTCTTCTTCTTCTTCGTCACGATGCGTACTTCTCCCGGTGGAATGGAATCCGTCTCTGGGTCCGTCGACGGGCACGTGTCGCGTCTTTTCTTCCTTGCCAGCATTTCGCTCTCGCAATCCATGTTTAGTGGATCGGAAGCAAGCGCGTGGCAGTGCAGAAAAGCGTGGAACACGAAACACAGGACACAGCAGGTAGCGTGGTGACACCGGGCGGCGCGCGGAGCGATCCAGGTATGTGACCCTTGGTCGGAGCAGAGCGGAGGCACGTCCGTACCCTTCGGCGACTCAAGAGCGACTAGTAGATAGGGACACACACACACACACATTCATCTCTCATTCCTGCGGCACCTAAGCTTACGCTTATCTCCGCCGTTCACTCATTCAAAAACACTCATTCTTCATTCGCACTACAGCTGCTTAGCCGCAAGTTAGTTCTTGCGTTGCCCATCCCTACCACTTGGAGGTGAGCTGTCATCTACTGTGTAGCTTATCTTATATAAAATGTAATAAATAATTAAATAAATAAACACACACACAATATGTCACGACTACTTCCCTGACGACTGTTTTGCACGCGTGCAAATTCTTATAAAAGTATATAAACCTTAACTAGCTGGAGCTGTCAGCATATATGTACATACACTCATAACATCGCTTTCCTTTTCTTGAAGAGGTCAATAGCAAACTTATCAAATTTTATAAAATTCTCTTCTGTTTCTAGCAGGCGACTCCAGACTGTGGAGTCTTTTTGGCGCATCAGTAGTTCATACCTGATATCGGAATACCTTGGGCATTCGAATAACAGGTGTCCAACGTCCTCTACGGTATTATTTGGGCAACACGGGCAATCCGGACTGGTTACACAGTTTCTTTTATGCAGTGTATAGTTTATGGGGCCGTATCCCGTAATTAGGTAAACACACTCTCGCGACGGTGTGAACCATTTATTTTTACTTGCAAAAGTAACAGCAGGTAGATATTTTGCTGTTTGCCGTCCATGTACGTCGTTATCCCATTTGTTTTGCCAGTTTGTATATATTGCGTTCAGTATCCTAGTGTTGCTTTCCTTGTTCATGTCCGACGTCACATTTCCATCCGCCGGGGTAAACTCATACGTTTTCCATTTGACTGCTTCGTTTTTCTTCGCCATGTAGAAAAGCGCCTTTTTGCACACTTCGAATACCAGAGGAGGACAGCCAGAAATCACTTGCAAGGCAGATGTGGATGTTGTTCTGCAAGCTTGGGTCATCATGAGCAGAAGTGTTCTTTGCATAGAGTCCAGGTGTCGCTGTATGTGAGTATGCTGTGACTTCTCATACCAAGCAATTGAGCCGTAGGTGATTATTGGCAAGAATAGACATTTGTAATACGTACTAAGATTCCGGTTTCTCCGGGCTGACCTACTGATTATCGTTCTCATAATTAAGCCCGAGAGGTTTATTACTTTGTCTTTTATCTTTTTGACGTGTGCTTGGAAATTTAGCTTATGGTCTATAATGACACCCAGATATCTGCACTCGTTCACATATTTTATTTTTGTTCCGTTAATCAATATACGCGGCATTCTTTCACGGTCGAATGAACCTTTGACCTGCATAGCCACAGTTTTTTCCAAGGAGACCTTCAGCTTATGCCGTCTACACCATTTGGCAACCATGTCCATCGCTTGTGCTGCCTTATCCTCCAGATCGACCCTACTTCTGCCGGCTACCAATATCGCCAAATCATCAGCGTAAGCAATTTTCGATACCTTGCTCAGACTAAGTTTCTCCATATCATTTAACAATTCGTCCATTACCCAGTTCCATGCATACGGTCCTATGATTGATCCCCGAGGGCATCCCTTTTCCATGGGCTTGGATCGCACTCTGTAGTTTGATCTGACTATCATCTGCCTTTCGCTAAAATAAGCATTTACAATTTCCATAAGTTTGTTGTAGCAACTTGCCAGCGTTAGCCTCTGCTTAATGGACGGCCACGGAAGATTGTCGAAAGCTCCCCTGATATCAATGAAGATTACAACGAGGTACTTCTCTTCGCAATTTCTAATATCAGTTAAGAGTTTGAAAAGTGCGTCCTCCGTTGATTTCTCTGGCCGAAATCCAAATTGATGTGGGTTCGCTAACTGCGCTGTGAAGTAGTCAGCCTGAAGACGATTTACGATAATTCTCTCATATATTTTACCTAGGACCGGGAGCAGCGCGATTGGTCTGTAAGACTTAACATCGTAAGGATCTTTGTCCACACCCTTCAAGATTGCCATTACTTTTGCAATCTTCCATTTCTTGGGGAATATGCCATTTCCGAAACAGTTATTAAGAGCGATAAATAGTATTTCCTTATCCACTGTCCACAGCTCCTTGATAATCTCCGGGTTCAGATCATCCAAACCTGCAGCTTTCCCAGATTTAGTTCTCTTTATAGCTGTATCGATTTCTGCGTACGATATAGAGTCCTCTAGATTATAATTTCTATAGTTTTCCAGCTCCTCGATGATGGATTTGTGTTCATCGTCTTCCTCAATGGAGTCGTTTCCAGGGACTATTTTATTCAATAATAAATCTGTTGATTCCTCCCAAGATGTTGATGAGTGCTGTTCGTCGCTAACTGCATAGGTTATACTAGAGTTGCGTACTTTGTTTCTCATTAATTTGTATAGGAAACCCCAAGGATCGGAGCCGCTTGCAGTAGTCACAAAGGCCGTCCACGATGTTATTTTACTTAATTTTATTTCTTTGGTGTATTTTCTCCGCAGGTTTCTGTATCTTTCTTGTGCACGGTCTATTTGGATATGCAGACTCAATTTCCGAACCCTTCCCAGCTCTTTTCTGGCTCGCATCATCTCTCTTCTAGTGGACTTTAGTTGATCATTCCACCAGGGCACCGACCTCGTTATGCGGGTCCTCTTCGGAATTACAGATTGACATGCTTCATGGAGTTTTGTTGTTAATAGAGAGACTGCACACTCTGGTTCCATCACTGCTAATTCCGCTTTCACCCCGTCTGTGAAGAGCTGTTGGATGTTTCGCTTGAAAAGTTCCCAGTCGGCTTTCCCCACGTTATAGGGTTTGCTATCGCTTGTTACAGTCCTACGGCGGTGCCCGTTTGTATTTGCTTGAGCAAGGTCATACACAATAGCACTGTGATCGCTGAAGGTAAAGTTTTCATCAACTTTCCAATTTCTGACGTCGCCCGCAGCTAGAGCGGATACCATTGTCACATCGATGTTTGATTCCCCTGTTGTAGACTTATACGTAGGCGGCTGGTTCGGACGGTTTGCTACAACCAGGTTCTTAGATGATATAAGGTCTGTCACTTTTTCACCTCGTTCATCTAAGTTAACAGAGAACCATAGGGGAGACCTGGCATTTGTATCCACAGCTATAATCATTTTTTCCCCTGTAATTCGATCTATTAGACGTTCCACTTGAGCTATGTATGGATCAATTTCGTGCGAGTATTGGAAGTAAGCTGAGACAAAGACGTATTCTTCCGATGCGGTTGTGATTTGCACTGCAATGACATGCTCCGAATCACCTGCAGGTATCTGCATTACATCGTATTCGGTGTTGTTGACAATGATAGCGACCTGCGGGTTGTCAGAACTTGGTTGTAACACGCGCGACGACAGTGCCGAGTAACCTTTGACTTTACCTTTTAGTATGTACGGCTCCTGTAGTAGTAAAACGTCAAAAGTGCCTTGAGTCTTTAGCCTAATATCTGCTGCGACAGACTTGGATCGTTGCGCATTTATTTGTAGAATTTTTAACTCCATTGCACTCTCTTTGAATACAACTCAAGCTGCTTGATATACTCTGGGCACTTTAGATCCTTGACACTGTGATCGTGATCTTTCCGCTTCGCTCTTATGCAGTTTATGCACACGCTTTTGACATCATCTTTCCGCTGACAGTTTCCCCGTTCGTGGCCCTCGGTGGCACATTTCTCACAGACTCTGTTTGGGACAGTACACGCCTTTGCCACATGTCCAAAGCCACAGCAATTGAAACATCTTACAATGTTGACGAATTGCTTTATCCGGTGGGATATAAGGCCCTCGTATACGCGCCCTTTGTTAATCAATATTCTATATATCTCCGCTGGCATTTCTAGCACCCAGTTTACTTTGTCCGGGTTTGCCGTCTTTATTGGGAAACGAAACACCACATTATCCTCATATTTTTTTTATCCAAATTATGACTGTCTAAATTTTTTGCCCATATCTGTTTCAGCAATTCATCCTTGGTTACGCTTCTATCAACGTCGTATATTATGACAGTAGGCCCAAGTTTCTTTGGTGCTTCAGCACGTAGTCCAATTTTATTGAAGTCACATTTCCTAATTAGGTCCATATCTTTTTCTCCGTCAAGTTCGATTACCAGGCCCCTGTTCCTCATTTTCTTCAGGGACTTTATTCTTATTTCCTCAGCATTTGTTTTTAGCAGCTTACACACTGTTTCTTTGATTTCATCATTAGTAGATAGGGACAAAAAAAAAAAAAAAAAAAAAGGGGCCACTCCACCTCCCCCGGCGCTCCTTGCTTTTGCATATCGCCGGTCCCCAAATATGCTACTTTACGACAGCGTTTTTATCGTCTGTCACAACGATTGTCCCCATCTAGTATTAGGCTAGCCACTTTTCTTACGTGCGGCTATAGTACCTCTCAGAGGTATGGTGGTGCTGGAAAGGTTCTTGAGTCTTCAATCTTGTGTCTTCTTAATCCAGATCTTCTACGGAATTGGCTTGAGTAGCTGCTCGATCGCTTTTGCTCGTTAGCAGCTTCTTGGCGAATGTTTTGAAAACATTATAAGTGTCCTTCTTCATTAGGTCCACTGGTGTTAAGCTTGCGCTAAGTTCTCGGAGTTCCTGACGGAACTTGGTCCTGTCATCTTGTGTGATAGCACAGTGAAATAGCGTGTGCTCGGAGGTGTCCAGCTCGCCGCACTCGCATCTTTCCGTGTCGGAGAGTTTGAATGAGGAAAGTTTTGCATTAAAGTTGCCGTGTCCAGATAGGAATTGTGTCGTGTAGTGGTCAGGGTGGATCCAGTATGCTTTGAGACGGAGTAGATAGGGACAGTAAATGTCGTGCAGTTTTAAGTCCGGTACCTGGCACAAGGCCCTAACCCAGACTTCCCCCATGGGAGCGGGATTGGGATCACGCCCAATCAGCGGGATCAGTTGATCTACCAGTAGCACAAATGTTCAGGCATTTTATGTGCGGGCACTGGCAGGCCGAGCGTCTATCCCCGCTCTACCAGACTAAGGAAGGCTGGTTCCCGAGTTGGTGGTACGCAACTCACACGCCAGGACCCGTCCTAGGCTAGGTCCTTACCCCAGCATACGGGGTTAACCACTGCCACCACGATGTTCCGACCTCAACTTACGCAGTTACAGCGCCAATCCGCTGCGGGCTAACTGACATCCCATGGTACCAGTATGCGGATTAACTGGTGGAATCTATCGTGACATCTTTAAATGCCACTCCCGGTGGAGGGTCCTGAACCCCCGGAACCGGTCGTCCTCCTCGGACCACTGGTGTCGCTACTCACCATGATGCCGTCATAGGAATCGGCCCCCCTGCCTGGCCAGGGGGCACCTTTAAATTTACCTACCCCAGCACCTCCTGGAGGAGTAGATAGGGACAGTAAATGTCGTGCAGTTTTAAGTCCGGTACCTGGCACAAGGCCTTAACCCAGACTTCCCCCATGGGAGCGGGATTGGGATCACGCCCAATCAGCGGGATCAGTTGATCTACCAGTAGCACAAATGTTCAGGCATTTTATGTGCGGGCACTGGCAGGCCGAGCGTCTATCCCCGCTCTACCAGACTAAGGAAGGCTGGTTCCCGAGTTGGTGGTACGCAACTCACACGCCAGGACCCGTCCTAGGCTAGGTCCTTACCCCAGCATACGGGGTTAACCACTGCCACCACGATGTTCCGACCTCAACTTACGCAGTTACAGCGCCAATCCGCTGCGGGCTAACTGACATCCCATGGTACCAGTATGCGGATTAACTGGTGGAATCTATCGTGACATCTTTAAATGCCACTCCCGGTGGAGGGTCCTGAACCCCCGGAACCGGTCGTCCTGCTCGGACCCCTGGTGTCGCTACTCACCATGATGCCGTCATAGGAATCGGCCCCCCTGCCTGGCCAGGGGGCACCTTTAAATTTACCTACCCCAGCACCTCCTGGAGGAGCATCGAGTCCCTAGTGTCGCTACTCACCATGGTGCCGTCATAGGAATCAGCCTCCCCGTAAACCAGGGTGACCTTTATATTAACCTACCCCATCACCCTCTGGGGAAGTAGATAGGGACATACCTTGAAAATATATTTTGCGTGCAGTACCCGCTCCGAGAGCCCAACCTGCACGGCCCCCATGGGCACGGGATTGGGGTACGCCCAATCAGCGCGTCCCTGCTCGCGCGGGGACTACCAGTAAGCTGCCAGGTTGCAGGGCCTGACAGCAGACCACTGGTGGGACCGAGCTCCTATCCTCGCTCTACCGGCTAAGCAGGCCGGTACCCGAGCTGGATGTGCGCAGCTCCCCCGCCGAGACCATTGCTGGCCCCTAGCCAGCATGTAGCTCTACACCACTGCCCCCGCGACGGTCCAACCCAACGACCGGGCCTGGGAGTTATCCCAGGGGGCGCCCGATCCCCGCGGTACCAGTCTTGATCACTGGTGGGATCTTCGTAGCGATGCTACTTCCAGTTGGACTGCCCTGCAGCACTCCGGCACTGGTCAACCAGCGCTTCGAGTGCGTGGAGTCGCTACGCTCCAAAGGACCGCAGGGATCAGCCACATGGCCTTTACCCTGCTGTATCCCCCCTGCGCCCTCAGACACCTGTTCTGACTTACTCCCGCATGCTTTTCCTCCTCTTAAAGGCATTCTCAGCAAACTTACACAAGCATTCATATGTTTCCTTGCATCCTATCACACCAGTCACATCCACACTACCATCCGCACGTACTGACACACCACATTCAGGGAGGTTCCTCAAGTCATCATACATCTCACACTCTATCAACACATGCTTCCAGTCTTCACATTCATCTCCACAGATACATGACTCGCTCTCTACCAATTGCCGCTTAAATAAAAACGCATTCATGCTCCCATGACCAGTCATAATAAAACCTGCATGCAACTTCACATCAAAGCCAGCACAGCGACCTGCAAATCTAACGTCCCTAATAAATTCGTACGTCACCCGCCCCTTGTCTGTCTCATTCCATCGCGTTTGCCAGATATCATGCAATCTTTCATTCACAAGCCCTTTGTATTCTCCTTCACTCATATCTCTCACCTCATCCACAGTTACGACATCATTCACTCCTAAGGGCAACGCATTCTTAATTCTAAAAGCACTATTTCTCTTCAGGCACTCCAGGTCCCACGGGAGACCACCCATTAATACCTGCATAGCTTCCGTGGACACCGTTCTGCAGACATTCAGACATGCACACAGGGCCACTCGCTGACACCTGTTTACTAAGTCCCTCGCATACTGATATTGGAGAATCTCGCTCCACACACTCGCTGCATACAAAACACTCGCAGCAAACAAACCTTTATACAGCACACGCACAGCTCTCTTCCTCAGACCCCATTCCTTCCTTAACACTCGTCGCATTTTTCCAACCACATTTACCAATTTACGTCTCATATTCTCAAGATGCACCTTGAAGTTCATGCGTTCACTCACCCAGATACCCAAATACTTCACTTCAACCACGTACTTCACACGCTTCCCATTCACAACCACATTCGGACATCTCGTTGTACTCATTTTTCCTTTCAAAAGCATCATCACAGTCTTCTCCTCGTTCACGCTTACTCCAACTCGTTCACCCCAGTCAGTCACCATCCTCATCCATTTTGTACCTTTTCGCTCTAATTCCACTCTGTTCGCTCCATTCACTAACGCTAGCAGATCATCCGCGTACGCGACCATCTTACAGCCGTCCCTTTGTAACCGCCACAACAGTTCGTCCATCATTAGGTTCCAAATGAATGGACCACAAATGGACCCCTGCGGGCAGCCGCGTAGGACATCCTTCCACACCACCTCGTTTGCACCAACAACACATACTTTTCGCTCACAAAAGTAGCTTTCCCAAAGCCCAAGCTCTTCACACCCAACCTCACGCAGTTTCTCAAGCACTCGTACCCACTCAAGGTTATCAAATGCACCCCTGAAGTCCACAAATATGCCCAACACATACTTGCAGTTTGACTCATTCACACAGCTTTTTACCTTATCCCATGCATGCTCTATCGACAGACCACTTTTGAACCCATATTGCGACTCACACATACTGTTATTCACCCTTTTCTCAAGCCTTCTCACCATCATTCGTTCCAACACTTTCCCAAGCACAGACAACAGACATATTGGTCTGTATGATCCAGGATCCGATCTAACTTTCTCTGGAGACTTCAGAAGTATTATCAGTTTCGCACTCTTCCATTCTTTCGGGAAAGAACTTGTATTCAAACATAGGTCATACACTTTCTTCAGCCATTCGGGAATCACCCGCCAAATCACTCTCAACATCTCTGTACAAATTCCGTCCATACCCGGCGCCTTACGTAACCTCATGCTAAGCACAGCGTCTTTTACTTCATCCCATTCAAAGCTTCTCTCACACCGCATCTCCGGTCGCGGCGAAGTCCTTTGCACATTTACTCCAGCTGCCGGGAAAAACCTCGTTAGCAGCACGTTCACACTTTCTTTCCAGGTATTAGTCACCACGTCGTTCACTTTCATACAGCTCAATTTCTCAGTCCTCCGTTTACCCATACATACTCTATACACATCACTCCATGGATTGCGATTGCCAGTTTCGCTGACGAACTGTTTCCAGCTCGCCTCTTTCACCTTACATATCTCGCTCTTGTATTCACTGACGGCATATCTATACTCATCCTTACTGCTATCACAGTCACGATTCTTACCCCTATCGCGCTGGTATGCGCGTCTACACTTTCGCACGTTTTTCTTGAGTCGCTCCAATTCGTCCGTCCACCATACCAATTTTTTCACCGATTGCTTCCTACCCTTCTTCATCCTTCGATCATTCGTACTTGTGATCCAGGCCACCACGTGCTCAAGCAGCCTTTCGGCATTGTTCTCATCCATTAAGGCATCCCCTTTCTCCCAAGCCAACTCTCGTAAATCATTCGCATACTCCTCCCAGTCAACACCTTTCCACACCCATCGTCTAGCACCCGCATCCATGCTCTCACGCACGCTATCACACTTCACGCGTATTAATAACATATTGTGGCCACTAATACCACGCTCTTCCATCACCGTCCATTCAAAATGGCATCCCACACATGCTTCATTGGCAAGGGTGACATCAATGTCGCTCTGCCCATTCGGACCACTAAATGTATACCACTCACTCGGTTCATTCAATACCATTATCCCATTTGCAACAATCCATTCTTCAAGTATTCTGCCACGCACATCCCTTGCCGTCCCCCTATCAGCACCCTTACTAAACCACAGGGGAGACACCGCATTCGCATCCATACCGAAAATCACACGTTTACCTCTTACAACCTCACGCACCCTGTCCATATACGCCAGATACGGCGCGATATCCGCACCATGCTGACAGTACATGGACACTACATACATCTCACCGAAAGCTCCCTTCAGCCACACACACACGCCATGCTCATTTGTGCACTCCCGTACACTCATGCATTCAACATTCGCATCGTTTACAACGACCGCTGCTTTAGCAGACTCACCCTCCCAAATAAATACATTCATGGCCAACGGTAGGCCTCTAACCATCCTCTCACTCACATACGGCTCTTGAAGCAATGCTACACTTATACCATGCGCACACAAGACCACACTCAGATCACACATTACACTGTAAGCCCTCTGACAGTTATATTGCATCACATTTAGCACACTATCAGTCGTAACTGATTCGTAGCTTCTCTCTCTGCGTGGCTTTCACATACTCCGGGCACTGTTCCGACAGAACCGAGTGGTCGCACTTATTGCCTTTAACTTTGCAATTCCTGCATACAATCTCTTTCTTGCACTCTTTGGCTAGATGCCCACTTTCACCACACTTTTGGCACAGCCTATCTTTCTCAGGACATTCCCTCATCATGTGTCCAAATGCATAGCATTTGTGACACCTCAGTACATAAAAAAATTCTTTCACCTTGAAAGCCTTCCAATTCACATACAACCTATCTTCTTCACTTATAATCTTTTTAATTGACCCAGTAACTTCCATTATAATATTACCCTGCGTTGCACCTTTTTTACTATTTCTGCCAACAATCCTAACTCGTTCTTTAAATTCACTTTCAGTCATATGCCTCTTTAAATTTTTAGCATACACCTGATCCATAAACTCGTCATTCGTCAATTCATTGTCCACATCATACACTATGAGCTTAGGCCCAATTTTTCTTGGCACCTCAACTTTCAGCCCTACCTCACAAAATTTCTGACACTCACGCAATTTTTTCGCTTCATTCGCACTTGCAGTCTCTATCGCAACTGCGCCGCTCCTAGTTTTATGCACAGCTCTCACACGTATGTCCACCACCTTACTAACTTCACGCATCACTCTTTCTTTAACCTGATCACCAGTCATTTTTGCATTCACATCAATCGGCTTAACTATAACCGCGCACTCATGGGATTTAACACCCTTAACTACTGGCACTCTACCACCACTTACCGCAGCACTCACACTTGGCACTCTCACTCCTCCTTGGGCAGCCACACGCGCGTAGCTACAAGCTACATCGCGTACTCCACTAAATACATTCATACTGGCATGCCTTTCACATTCATCAATTTTTCCTTGCAGCCGCTCATTCTTACTTATCAGTCGCATCATTCTCTCCTCATACTCACCCACGCAATTTAAAATGAACTCACTCACGCTCTTAGACACACGGTTAGCGTCCGTAAGAATGAACTTACGAAGCTTAACCCCAATTGCGCGCATGCCAGCCAAATCATCTGTCACACATTCCTCACTCACATTCACAACTTCAGTCCTCTTCCTCTTCCCACTCACATTGCTCGCAACACTGCCCATTGAGTCACTTCTTTCTCTAGAGAACCCAGTCTCAGACTCAAAGTCCATGCCACCGGCGGATGACGCCCCACCCACCTCACTCCCACCAGCTCTCCCTTCCTCTCTACTACCCCCCCTGCCCCAGAATTTATATTAGTTATATTCATTTTTGGTCCCACGAAACGGGTCGATCAGAAGTCACCCCGGAGCTTACGCCCTAACTCCGGGGAAGGCTCTTTACTCAGAAGGTCGCCAGGTATTCTGAGGTTGGTCGCTCTCTGCTGGTCTCCCCCCCCAGCCATGCATCCCATCGCCGCGAACCATAGCTTAGGATTAGGGGGCATTTTTATAGAGGTCGCCGTCCTCGCAGCCCGGCCAATTAAGGCAAGGCCCCCGGTCCCGGTGCCCGCGACGCACCGTCGCCACGCCCTGCGACGGTTACCGAAGCAGGCACCGAGATTACGGTATTAGGAGACGGATGGCGCTCATCCGCCCCCGGCTCAGGTACCCCGGGTTCGCCAAACCCGTACTGTGAATGCCCAAGGACAGCCACAGCCCCTGGGGGGAGTAGATAGGGACAGAGGGAATCTCGTTAATCCATTCATGCGCGTCACTAATTAGATGACGAGGCATTTGGCTTTTTTTTTTTTTTTTTGATGCATTGCCCGCGACATGAGGGATAGGGGGACACACACGTTTGGGATGGGGGCGGGTTCCCGGTTTTAATACCACCCGACAGTTTTCACCCGACACCTTGCCGATCGACACCCCTAGATGGTGGGAGCATGCCCGTCATCTTATTTCACCGCGTCCAATTCGTGTGGCTGCCCTGCAATACGCGGGTGGTAATTCCGCGTAACAGCCCGCGCGTCAGTCCCATGCCCAGAAGGGAGTCAGCGGATTTGCAGCTCCATATACCCCTCCACGAGATGGTACAGGAGGTGAAATGGAGCTGTGGCGGATGGACACCATAGTCCCTGCACAGAGTGCTCTGAAGCGAAGCATTACCCGCATAGTAGCGACACTTCGCTTCGTGCGTCTCCGTGAGTGGGCGGCTTCCGCTGACCACCTGGGCGTCGACGACACGAACCTCGTTCCCACGCTGGCACACGAGGTCAGGCTTGCGCCTACCTTCGGCCGTATCAATCACGGGTTCCTCGTGGACCGTCCATCCGGTCTTGCGCATACCGTGCGCCAATATGCGGCATACGGCATTGTGGCGCAAGATCCGACCACCATGGGTGCGATGACAACCCTGGATGACATGCGCTGCTGTCTCGGTAGAATTACAGCCCGCACGACATCCGGTGGCATGTGCCGTTCGGTCCCGCCCCCTTGTCGTACGAGTACGAGTAGGGAGGGCATTGATCCGAACGTGCACATATTGGACGAAGTCACGACCGGGCACAGCGTGGGATGCACCGTCGATCCACCATGATGAGAGGTTGGTATGTGGGCACTCCCTCAATTCGGCCCCGTCGACCGAACTATGGAGCTTTCTGGCCCACCACCGGGCACGTTGGTCTTTCGTGCCCAAGAACTCCTCTCCCCGAGTGAGCACAGATTGAGCCCACCTGAGTTTCCTACTCGCCCACGCTGCATACACAATGGCACGCACGTGGGGAGATGAGGATTGTCCCAGGGTCTTCAGGCGATCGAAGACCAATCCTGGGACGGTGGTGGCCAGTGCCGGTATACCCAACCCCCCATCGCTGATGGACGCGTGTATAAATGCGTTCGTGACGTCGGACGGCAAACGAAGCCATCTCCGCACCGCTGCACGCACTTGGAGATCCAGAGCTTTTAGTTTCCCCAGTGTTGCCGAACCCAAAACCAGCCCGTGGTAGAGCCGAGGGATGAGGAAGCCCCGCAAGATCTTGAGGCGTTGCTGGGGCTTAAGAGGTGCTGTGGATATTCGTGACAGATATTGCTCAATATCTGCTGCGATCTTCTTCGGTCCCCTGGCTTGGAAGTCCACCCCCAAGTACCGCCACTCGGCTGTGGTTGTCACCTGTGGTACGTACGTACCCGACCGAAGCCGGAATGTGGGGGTGGTGATGATTTTGATCTTCTTCTCTTTGCCAGACGGGATCAAAGACAGCACCGTGCACTTCTTGGCGTTAAGCATAAGCCCCATTTCCTCAGCCCTCGCCTCCACCTTTTGGAGACTGGTTTGGAGGCCCCACTTGGTGGCAGAAAATAGGAGAACATCATCTGCATACGCTATGCAGTTGACCCGATGTCCTCCTATCTCATAACCTACGTCCGCAGGAGCTTCCCGTAGTACCAAGTCCACCACAAGGCAGAACAGGTACGGGGAAAGCGGGTCGCCCTGTCGAACACCTCTGCCTATTCCAAAAAGCTCGGACCTCTCGCCGTGCACTTCAAATGCTGTGGAGCTGTGGGTATAAAGGTTGCCGATGTACTCGACAAACCTGTGCGGCATTCCGGCTGACTTCAGGGCGCAGGTGACAGCGCCATGATTAACCGAATCAAAGGCCTTCGCGAAATCCAGGGAGTCTTAAGAGAGTCATAGTTACTCCCGCCGTTTACCCGCGCTTATTTGAATTTCTTCACGTTGACATTCAGAGCACTGGGCAGAAATCACATTGCGTCAACACCCGCGAGGGCCATCGCAATGCTTTGTTTTAATTAGACAGTCGGATTCTCCTAGTCCGTGTCAGTTCTGAGCTGAGCGTTGAATGGCGGCCGAAGAGGACAAAAGAAGCCCGCGAGGGGCCTAAGAAGCCTCGCAGCAAGGAAGATCCGCGGGAGGCCAAGGCACGGGACCGAGTTCGGATCCTTTTTTTTTTTTTTTTTTTTTTTACGTGGGGAAATCCTCATGGACACCCCGCCGCCCTGGTGGGGGCGACGGGGTAGTGCCGGACTCTTACCGGCTAAAACCCCACGGTGGCCATCCTCGGCGCTGACTGGGGCGACACCGGGAACTCTGGTAGAACACTACCGGTGCCGCCCCGCGCCCGCCCCCTATTGGAGGCACGTCTCGTGGTGGGGGCGACCGAGTTCGGATCCTGGGCTGTTGCCAACCCGCTCTCCTCGCCCAGGCCCGGCACGTCAGCCAGACCCGCTTCCCTACCAAGCCCGACACGCCCCGCTCCTCAGAGCCAATCCTTATTCCGAAGTTACGGATCCAATTTGCCGACTTCCCTTACCTACATTATTCTATCGACTAGAGGCTCTTTACCTTGGAGACCTGCTGCGGATATGGGTACGAACCGGCGCGACACCTCCACGTGGCCCTCTCCTGGATTTTCAAGGTCCGAGGGGACGATCCGGACACCGCCGCAACTGCGGTGCTCTTCGCGCTCCAAACCCTATCTCCCTGCTAGAGGTTTCCAGGGAACTCGAACGCTTATACAGAAAAGAAAACTCTTCCCGGATCTCCCGACGGCGTCTCCAGGTCATTTTGGGTTACACCGACGAACACTCTTACGAGGGCCCGAATTATATGCGGTTCCGCTGCCGGGTTCCGGAATAGGAACCGGATTCCC
>CAVMBF010000001.1:1585000-1587500 GCA_963675795.1 Crossocerus cetratus
TTACTCCGAGAGGAGCACGCACCGCCACGGCTTACTCCGAGAGATGAACTCTCGCCACGGTTTACTCCGAGAGGAGAAATCCCGCCACGACTTACTCCGAGAGGTACTTCGTCCGCCACGGCTTACTCCGCTAGAAGAAATCTCGCAACGGCTTACTCTGAGAGGAGAAATCCCGCCACGGCTTACTTCGCGTGGAACTCCGGCCGCCACGGCTCACTCCGAGAGGAGAACTCCCGCCACGGCTTACTCCGAGAGAAGCTCGTGCCAGCACGGCTTACTCCGAGAGGAGAACTCCTGTCACGGCTTACCCCGAGGGGGAACTCCCGCCACGGCTTACTCCGAGAGGAACTCCTGCCGCCACGGCTTACTCGGAGCGGTGAACATCCGCCACGGCTTACTACGAAAGGAGCACGTACCGCCACGGCTTACTCCGAGAGGAGAACTCCCGCCACGGCTTACTCCGAGAGGCGAACATCCGCCACGGCTTACTCCGAAAGTAGCACGTACCGCCACGGCTTACTCCGAGAGATGAACATCCGCCACAGCTTACTCCGAGAGGTGAATCCTCGCCACGGCTTACTCCGAGTGGAACTCCGGCCGCCACGGCTTACTCCGAAAGTAGCACGTACCGCCACGGCTTACTCCGAGAGATGAACATCCGCCACGGCTTACTCCGAGAGGTGAATCCTCGCCACGGCTTACTCCGAGTGGAACTCCGGCCGCCACGGCTTAATCCGAGAGGAGAACAGCCGCCACGGCTGACTCCGAGAGATGAACATCCGCCACGGCTTACTCCGAGAGGAGAACTCCCGCCCCGGCTTACTCCGAGAGGCGAACATCCGCCACGGCTTACTCCGAAAGAAGCACGTACCGCCACCGCTTACTCCGAGAGGAGTACGTACCGCCACGGCTTACTCCGAGAGGAACTCTTGCCGCCACGGCTTACTACGAGAGGTGAACTTCCACCACGGCTTACTCCGAGAGGAGCTCGTGCTGCCACGGCTTACTCCGAGAGGTACTGGTGTTACGTCCGAGCGCGCGTTTCTAATTAAAAAAGGACTACCGTCGCTTTTACGCGCTCGTCGTCGTGAATTTCGCCTTTTGCGTGCGAGTCGGTTATGCTCACTTACTTGCGTCCTGCTTAGAGCTCCCCAAAGAGCTCGACTGTCTTCTTCTGCTTGCTTTCGGGCCACCAAGTGGCTCGTCGTGGATTGAAAGGATGGCACAGGGCTCGCCTCTTTACTGCTGGGATTTCGACAGGGATCAAGCCCCAAGGTAAGTATTGTTCCGCTACGCGGAATGGAATCTCCTCCTCTGGAGATATGACCGGGATCCCTGCTGGAGCTGCTGCTGGAGGCAGTGTTGGCGAGCTCGTCGTCTGCCGCTCCGTCGCGGGCTGGCTCGGCGCGGACAGAACTATAGATTCTATGGATTGATCCGCGAATACGCGGATAGATACTTCCTCTGTTACACAGGGCAAGGAGCGGAGACCGACGCAGTCACTAGGCTGCGCGGGTTGATAGAGGGATTTATAAAGAGTTTGAAGGTGGTATTTCTGGCCACCGCGTCTGGTTCGTCTCGGCTTCATGCGACTCTGACAGATTGCAATAACTGAGATAGGAGAAATACTCGTAGGAGAGTGCAGTGTCTCTTGCACCTATTCCGGAGTATTTAGGATAGAGTGAATTGTTGCAGTGTCTCTTGCACCCAATTCACGAGAGTAGAGTCAGTGCAGTGTCTCTTGCACCTTAACTCCGTAGGATAATTTGGTAGGTGGAATCAGTGCAGTGTTTCGTGCACCTTGATTCAGTGGAATAATAGGAGGAATCAGTGCAGTGTCTCTTGCACCTTGATTCAGTGGGAGAATTGCAGACTGTCGTCGTCGATTCTAGTAGTAATAATGTGGTTGAATGAATTAGAAGCTTGATTTAAGTAGGCTGAATAAATGGGAAGCAGAGTAACTGGTAAAATATAATATATTCAAAAATACTTATACTACGTTACAAAGGTTTGGGGCGTAAGTTGTTACGCAGCGAGTTCGTTAAAGACTACGAGTTACGAGAGTCAGTCAAAGACTATGTCTTGCAGACTGACTGGAGATTGGATTTGGTAAAGATTCAGAGAGGAGTCTTACTGGTAGGTAAGCTCAGAGGAGTAGTTCTAGAGGATTGGACTGGAGAGCTAACTGGAGCTCGAACTAACTGAAGAATTAGCACGGTGCGTGCCCTTATATAGGGCAGTGGAGCATTGGGGCCGTGCGAATTTGGAGTGGGAGATTGGTGGGAGGCATGACGTGAGAGGGTCTCAGTGCGCTCGCTAAGTCGGCTCGTGGAAGGGATGGTGCGCCGCGAGCCGCTCGCTGGGCTCGCGTACTCGTGTACTTGCGTACGCTTGGCCTTGAGGCATGAATTCGCTCGCATGAATGAATTATAGGATTTGCGGCGTTCGCACTGGAGTAGCCGATCGCTGGACATGAATGATTCTCAGCTAAATGGCAATG
>CAVMBF010000001.1:1592500-1640000 GCA_963675795.1 Crossocerus cetratus
TGTTTTGCCAGTCAGTCATTATTGTGGAAGTTAGGATTTGCCAGGCTTCGTCCCTGTGATCTGGGAGGCCGTCGAATTCGTATTGGTTGATCCGAAATTTAATACCTTTTCTGATATAGTAGGCGTGCTGTCTCTTCTTTAACTCGTCGTTAATGGGAAGGACGCCAGCGATGACTGGAAGAGCCGCCGTGGAGACTGTCCTGTAGGCCTTTGTGATGCCGAGTAGAGCTTTCCTCTGGGTACTTGCCAGCTGCCGAGTTTTTTGCCTTTGGTTGACTCTGTCGTACCAAGTGGCGGCAGCGTACGTCATGATTGGGACGAAGAGGCCTCTGTAGATGGTCTTCAGTGCCTTATAGTTGAGGCCCCAGTCTCTTTTGGCGACTCTCATGAGTTTCCCAAAGAGGTTCAGGGCTTTACTGCAGGTATTGGTTACGTGTGGTCCGAAAGTAAATCTTTCGTTTATGTGTACACCAAGGTACTTGAATGTTGTAACCGTTTTGATCCTCTCTTCTTTGATACGGATTAGTGGAGGGCGTCTCATGTCCAGTTTGCCCTTTAGCAGCATCATGACGCTTTTCGTGGTCGAGAGTTCCATCTTATTGTGGATGCACCATTGGTCCACAAGTTTCATGGCTGCGTTGCCCTTGCTCTCGAGTTCGAGTCGGGAAGATCCTTTTATAATTATTATCTGATCGTCAGCGTAGGCGTAGGTTTCAATGCCTGCCGACTCGAGTGCCTTTAGGTTGGTGTCGAAAACAAGATTCCAGAATGTGGGGCCTAGCAGAGATCCCTGAGGGCATCCTTTGGAAATTGGTTTGCAGATTTTACCGTTTGGTCTTGAGATGACTGCTTTCCTGCCACGAAAGTAGTCTTGTATGAGCCTGTACAAGTTTCGTGGGCATTGTCGCTTGTGGAGCTCGTCCAATACAGCTGGCCACCAGACGCTGTCAAATGCGCCTTTGATGTCGAGGAAGATGCCAATAATATATTTGTCATGGGTTGCTTCCACAGAGCGACGGACGGCCATAATGGCGTCTTCTGTGCACCGCGCTTTCCTAAATCCATACTGGTGAGCGGAGCTTCGTTCGTGGTCAATAATGTTGCCAAGTTTTTTCAGTATCAAGCCTTCGAGGACCTTCCCCATGACAGGAAGGAGGCAGATTGGCCTGTAGGATTTAGGATCGTCGCTCTCTTTGTCGGGTCCCTTGATGATCGATACAATCTTTCCTGTCTTCCAGTGGGAAGGAAAGTGACCATGCGTTAAGCACGCGTTGAATATGCTGGTCATTTGTGCCCGTAAGGGATCGTATGCTGCTCTCATCGCTTCGATATGTATGCAATCGATGCCGGGGGCAGTTCGTGTCCTGGCTTTGAGGAGGACAGCTTTGAGTTCTTCCTCGGTAAACTGATTCGCATTAGCGGTGTTAGGAGCTGGTTCTACAGCTCGGCGAATTGCAGTGTGAGTCTCGGACTCATTACAAGCGTCATCGTCCATAATTAAATCGTCGAGGAGAATCTTGCTAGCCTTTTCCCAAGTGGTAGCATGGTGGTCGCCTTTACGGAAATTGCTTATGCAGTTGTTAATTTTAAGCTTGTTGCACTGAAGCTTGTAAATGAGGCCCCAAGGGTCTTCGTTTCCGTGCCCAGTGACAAACTTATGCCAGCTATCCCCCTTGTTGTTTTGTATCTCAGCGTGGTAGGCTGCCCTGCTTCTGTGATACCTTTCTTTGAGTGCCTGTTTAAGCTCAGGGTCCCGGGCTTTCTGGTATCTTTTCCTGTCCTTGTAGACTTTTTTCTTTTGCTCTGTCAGCCGAGCAGTCCACCACGGCACTTTGTAGGTGCAGTGCCTAGTGCGAGGGATTGCAATGTTGCAAGCCCTCTTGATTGCGTTTTCCGTGTCTCGTATCGTGTGCTTAAGGGAGCGGAGATCAGGGATCTGCTGCGGAACATCGGGAGCCAGGTTGTTGAGCTCTTGGGCGAACTTCTCCCAGTCGGCTTTACGTACATTGTATGTGCGGTTCGTGCTGTATTGCCTTCGTGTTGGAACATGCTCTTTCAGCGTGATTTGAATGGCATTATGGTCGCTGGTGGTCCATTTTTCTAGAACGCTCCAAGAGTGAACTAGCTTGAGGGCAGTCCCGGTGGAGAGCGTGACGTCCACACACGAGGTTCCATGTGCCGAGGCAAATGTGGGAGGATAGCCGTCTTCGTTGAGAGTGTATAAGGCATGCTCCGAGATGAACTCCTCAAGAGCCTCGCCTCTCTCATCATTAACTGCATCGTACCACATGCTAGATCTGGCGTTCGCATCCATGCATACCATGATTGGATGGCCCTTCAGGGTTTGCAGTATTTTGGCGAGATGAGCGAGGTGGGCGGCAAGAGGTTGAGAAGGTGGGCAGTATAAAGTGACCAGGTATAGGCTGCGGTTGCTGTACTTGATTTCAATGCATACAGAGTATGCGTTGCTTAGGTGGGTGAGTGCCATGACATGAATATTTCTGTTAACAACGGCTATGGCTGCCCATGGGGTGTCGTCCGGTGTGCAGCCGGTGACTATGGTAGTGGCGATGCCAAGTCCCACTAGCTTCCCTCTGTAAGAGTATGGCTCTTGGAGCAACAGCAGGTCAATTCGATCTGTAGATGCTTGTTGTGCTATCTCGTTGGCGACGTGCTTAGATCGCCTAGCGTTAAGCTGCATAATTTTCAGGCTCGTACTATTGGATTTAGAGTCCATAGTCGATCCTAGACATAGCGATCTCCTGAGCGTGCTTGAAAGTAGGGCAGCTCTTGTCCGTGGTTGAGTGCTCAGCTGGCTTGTTGAAGCGCTTGCAAGAAGCACAAGTTGGCGGCTTATTTTTGTGCTTGCACTCTGTGATCTTATGCCCGTTTTGAGCACAGTGTCCACAGGTGACCTGTTCCGACTTGCAGAATTTAGCTACATGCCCGTACATCTGGCATTTATAGCATCTGCTAACGCCAACAAAGTCCTTGAGCCTGCAGGAGGACCAGTCGATGAAGACTGTGTCGTGTTTTCTGAGCACGTTTCTAATTTCTGGGGTTGTTTCGGCGACCCAGTTGGTTTCATGCTCTCTGCGGAGTCCAACTTTGAAGGCTAGCCTGAAGTTAGAGGTAAAGTCCTGTTCTGACATGTCGTGGAAGTGCTCCTTGTTCTGTCGGAAAATAGCATCCAGGATTTCCGTTTCTTTCAGACTGGTCGGAACGTCATAGATGACGAGCCGTGGTAGTCTTTTGCCGGGTTTTTGCACTTTAAAGCCGTGTTCTTTAAGTGCAGAGTTGGTCATAAGTTTTTGGAGATCCTCATGTCTATCTGTTTCTACCAAGATGCCTCTGTCTCGGACCTTACGTACGTTTCGGACTCTGACGTCTTCATTCTTGGGATTGAAAAGCTTCATGACTTCCGCTTTGGTTTCGTCACTCGTTTTTATCGTCGTGTTTTCCAGGCTGGGCTGAATAACAACGACTTGGCTTGGTTTTCGGATGGGCTTTTTGGCATTGTCAATGCCCGGAACTCTGGTGGTGTTCGCATTCGTTGCAGTAACAGATGCATAGGTTTGCGGGAGTTTTGCAGCTATGTCCATACGTTCCTCCATGCGCCCACGTAAGTATTCGTTTTCCTGGGTCAGCTTGTTTACCAGGTCGGAAAGACGGTCGAGGCATGAGTTGACGAATAACATGGTTTCCTTAGACGATCCAGGAGTGTTTTCCGAGAGGTGGGACATGATCGAGCGTTTGATTTTCAAGGCTTTGGTTCGAGCTGAGGTCGGCTTTTCCTTTGGCTTGTTCTTGCAGGTTTTGACTTTAGCCTTTGGATGTTCCTTGTCACTGTCCGATACTGGGCAGACATACTTGCGCTTCCTTTTGATGAGAGGAAGGGAATCTGAGCCTTCTGAGTCTGAAGAGAGGTCCATGTGTGAGCTTGTGTCGGCTTCGTCGTTTGAGCTTGGGAGCTCGGAAATTGGTGGCGATTTTAAGACTTTACTCTTAATCGATGTCATTGTCATTAGTTTGGATGATGTTTAGGGTTCTCGTGCAGCAAGGCGGACTCAGTCGGGAGGCGCCCTTCGTCTTGGAGCATGTGAGCGGTAGCATGTGCAGAGTGGCCGCGGCGCAGCCCCCCGATTCAGTGCTGCAGGGCCCTTGCCCGGGCGCCACCCGGCACTACAACACCGCCGAGATTTTCGCTACATGGTCGGGCAGCCAGGTCGAATCGGCTTTTTCAACCCAGGCCCGTATACTATATAGCAGCATGGGATCGCCCAACCCATTTTATACGCTGTACCCTCACTATCACCACACTACTGCTCGCCCCTTCGGAATTCTTCCTCCGTTCCTCGTCCGCCAAGGTGTTGGTTGCCGCGACTCTTACTTGGGTACCCCGGGTGCGTTAAGCCCGTACTGCAGACGAGAGGTGCAGCCCCTGGGTCGACATAACTCCGTTTGCCCCGACCAACTGTTAGCACAGAAGGCCTGGTTTGCCAGCAGGTACCACGTGGAGGTGGAGCATGTCTTGAACGTGAGAGGCTAGGTTCCTGTTAAGGGACTATATTCGCATCACGAACCATGTGAGTGTTATCCCCTTTGAACTTCGTCGACCACCAGCTCGCCCAGAGGTTTGGTGGAGGCGGCGTCTCCCTTTCCAGGGACGCCGTGGAACTGTACTAAGGAGCGGCATCTCCCTTTCGGGGATCAGCAGCGTCTCCCTTCCAAGGGTCAGCGGCATCTCCCTTGCGGGATCAGCAGCGTCTCCTTCTCGGGGGTCGGCAGCGTCTCCCTTTCGGGGATCAGCGGCGTCTCCCTTTCGAGCACCAGCGGCGTCTCCCCTTCCAGGGGGAACGTTCACCATCCAAAATTCTCCTTAACGAGAAAATGGCCACCGCGCCCCTAGTTGCGCTGGTGGCCTCCTCTGTCCTCCGGGGTGTGCACCCAGCCCGCCAGTAGATAGGGACATGATTGTATATCGTGAGCGAGAGGGAGCCGCAAAGGCAAGCTCTTGTCGTATGCGGGCAGAGACCCATGCCGACAGATGTTGTGGGCGAAGAGACACTGCTTTGGGAAACACGCGTAGGTGGAATGCGCTCAGGCTTGGAAAAACCCCCGCCTTCACCACCTCTGGATCATCAGGCAGGTAGATCGTCCCGGAAGGGAGGTGAACTCACTTAGCCGCCGCGCCGGTGACTGGGACCGGAGTTCCAGGCAACGTCGCGACGTTACCAGCGGGGGCCACGAGGAGGCGGAGCTCACCAGAGGGACGAATCCCCCTCGACCTCGTGCGGGCGGCAGAGTGCCGTTTTCCGCGTGCGTGAGACATTGAGTGACACACACGCGCTGTGTCCGAGCTGCTCACATTGCTTTCGGAGGAAAGACAATGCCCGCGAAGAGTAACTCGGACGCTGGAGAGGGAAACTTACAGAAGCTAGGTAATTGATTAGTTTGTCACGGACCCAGGAAGAAGAAGCGTGTCGCAGAACGCGAAGGAGTGCGAGAGAATGGGTATTGTGTTTGGCGGACGCGTGCTCAGACGGCGGAACGAGCGATTATATGGTTTATGAGTAGATAGGGACATTGAGTGTGGCGCAGCAGGAGGGTCTAACCCCGCCCGCAAGTCGTTCCGAGGCTATTCGCCTATAACAACATAACGCAAAATGCATCCACTACCCAACTACGCCCGCCGTTGTACTGAGTCAAGGTCCAACCAGCAAGGGAAATCAACCCTTCTATGAGCACTCCAGTTATTAGCAAAATGCGTGGCACTACACACGCATACTGTAAAGGAGGGGCCGCAGCCACTTGCTCTCGCTCAAGGCAACTTGGGCACGTTAAGTTTATAAACAATTTAGCGTTGACCCGCCTTGGCGGAAGTAGATAGGGACATTCATTATTTAAAACTCAAAAACGTGTGCGGCACTTGAGGAGTCCTCATCTCCGCAAAAGAAAAACTAACATTTTATTTTAGGTTCTTAGTTATTGAAGGATCTCTAAGTAATTTCTGTAAATATTGTTTTCGACCTCTGTAACTTAAAATTAGTTTAATTCAAATTTCAATTTAATTTAAATTTAGTTATTACAGCCTCTTAGCCATAGGTGCATAAAATGCTGCCCTATGTTTCCATCCCTGCCCCGTGGAGGCGGGCTGTATATCTACTTAAACCACTTTCTTACGGAATAAACGTTACTGATAAATTGTTCAAACTTAATGTATTCGTCTTGTGTGTGGATTAGTCTGTACAAGTTTTTGGGTTCTCCCAAGGCTTTTATTTCGAATATTGTATTATACCTATACTCTTCGTAAGCAGGGCATTTTAAAATTAGATGCAGTACTGTTTCTTTTTCATCACAATTAGGGCATTTATCAGAACTTTTTATTGCGTGCTTCTTTAGCTTGTCATTAACGCTTCCGTGTCCAGATATTATTGAGTTGACTAAGGCGTTCGGTTTAAACCAATTATTAGTCTCCGTGAAGCATACGTTCGGGATGAAGTTGTGTGTTATTCTGCCTTTTATTGATGCGTTCCATCTTTGTTGCCACAGTCCATATAGGTGTTCCTTAACTTTCACTTTTAGTTCTTTTTTATTTTCTTCTGTTCTCTGCATTTGTGTAGGATCGCAGTCCAAACAGTCCACTCTTAGGTTTTTCTCAATTTGATAAAAAGAAACTCTCAATACCGCAGCTAAGTCAATAGGCAAATATCCTCCAATTACTTGCAAGGCTTCAGTTGATACTAAACCGCTAATGCGCATTATTGACAGCATTACAAAACGTTGTGCAGAGTCGAGATGCCTTCTGACGTGCGAGTGCTTTACTCTATGGACCCAAGCATTTGCACCGTAGAGAATTATTGGGAGAAACACACATTTGTATAAAAGCTTAAGGTTTTTCTTTTTTAATCCCCGTGAGACTTTGTTTATACGTTTGATTTTACCAAAGACTTTTTTTATTTTTTCTTTTTGTGAATTAAGATGATTTATAAATAAGAGCTTCTCGTCAATATGAATTCCGAGATATTTTGTGGATTTACTGAATTTGATATTTTGCCGATAGAGTTTTATTAGTGGTGGCCGTTCGTGGTGAAAGCTGCCTTTCAGCATTGTGGCTGTCGTCTTTTCGTCTGAGATTTGCAGATCATTGTCTTTACACCAGTTTTGAACTTTCGACATTTCTTGGTTACTTTCCTGCAATTGTTTTCGTGAATTCGCATAAATAAGTATGAGAATATCATCTGCATAGGCGATATAATCGTAATTATGATCTTCATCAGAATCTATATTCATTAGTAATTTGTCCAAGACTATGTTCCATGCTTAAGGACCTAGGATTGAACCCTGGGGGCAGCCTTTCCTCATATATTTGCTTATTGAAGAGCCATCGTTCCCAGTTATCTGAACTAGCCGATCACTAAGGTAGCTCTTGAAGGATTCAAAAAGTTTTCGTGGGCAGTTGAGCTCAGTTAAGCGATGTAAAGTGGAGGTCCAAGGGAGGTTATCGAATGCACCGCGAATATCAATAAAAATACCTGCAACATATTTAGTTTCGGCATTCTTAACAAGTTTTATGAATTTCGTTAACGCATCTTCAGTTGAGAGTTCCTTTGTAAAACCAAATTGGTTTTCACTGTAATTGCCAGATTCTTTACGAAGATAATGTAGCCGTTCTACTAGTATTCTTTCATAAATTTTACCAACAACTGAGAGTAGGGAAATAGGCCTATACGACTTAATTGAATTAGGATTTTTATCAAAGCCTTTCAAAATAACTTTCACGTTGGCCATTTTCCACATTTGTGGGAAATAGCCATTATCGAAACATTGGTTGAATAATATCAGAATAGTATTTTCAGATTTTTTCCAAATTCTTTTAATAACTTCTCCTTCGATATTATCAAGGCCCGGTGCTTTTTTATTTTTTACTTTTTTAATTGCATTTTCAATTTCTTTCCAGCTAATGGGGCATTCTAAATTTTCATTTATATAACTGTTATATTCTTCTTTTATGCGAATCTGGTAATTGTTTTGATTTTGATCATTGATATCGGGGAAAAAGGAATTTAATAGAGCAGATGCAGATGATTGCCAATCAATCGATGGTACGTTTGAGTAATGGACAGCATTAAGCATATTGTTTGGTTTGTATTTATCCATCATCAGTTTATATGCAAGGCCCCATGGGTCTTTCTCATTATTTTCATAGATAAATTTAGCGAAACTTTGTTGTTTGGATCTGTTAATCAAGTTTACGTAATTGGTTCTCAGTTGAAGGAAACGTTTTCTAGCAGTAGTATATGCCTGCTTATTTTGCATGCGATTATATCTTTTACAGCTTTTATTTGCTGCATTTACTTGTTTTCTTAACTTTTCTATCTCTTTGTTCCACCAGGCATTAGGGGTTCTCGTAATTGGTTTCCTCTTTTTTAAGTTATTTTCGCATAGATTCTTAATTTGGTTCATTACTGTATCTGCAGATTCTTCACTTGTTAAAAGTATCAATTCGTTATCAGTTTTTTCATTGAACACATCACCAATTTTGGCGTCAAATTCGTCCCAATCAACTTTTTTTAGGTTATACCTGCTTAATTTGTTAGGACTGCATTCATTGTCTATATTAGCGCGGATTTGAAATGTTATACAGTTATGATCTGATTGTGTTATGTATTCTAAGATCTTCCAATCTGTGATTCTTCGACAGCCTGCACTGTTAACGATGGTTAAATCAATATTGCTTTCCCCGTTTACAGTCGAAAATGACGGAGGGTTTCCAGGTTCATTTGAAACAAAGAGGTCATTTGCAATTAAGTACTCCTCTAGTAGAGCTCCTTTTTCATCTGTTTTGTTACAAAACCACATTTCCGAATGTGCATTCGAGTCGAATCCCATAATGAAACAGTTTGTGTTTAATAATTTTCTAATATTGTCCAACTTATTTATAAAAAATTTTGTAGGTAAAGAATATTTCCAGTACATCGAGATTATATAGCACGAAAATTTACCATACAACAAATGTACGCAGGCGGTAAATTCATCACAAAGTTGGTCAATCCTGGTTACTGTGTAATTAGTGTTATAAATTATGACAGCAGCTAGGGGGTTCGGGGAGTTATGGCCCTGTGCAATTATTGCATTCAGTGGTGCAACACCTTTAACCACTCCTTCGTAAACATATGGTTCCTGAATCAGAGCAATATCTATTTTATTTTGTGATACAAATTGTCTCAATTCCAGCGAAGCAATTCTGGATCTGCCTAGATTAATCTGACAGAATTTTATTTTGTTCATGAAAAGTCTATTTTATTTTTATGAAACTCGCAAATTCTGTTGTATTCAGGACAATTTTTATCATTTACAGAATGCGCAAAGTCTTTTCTGTGGCCCTTTTTACAATTCGCACATGTAACACTCATTGATTTATTTGGACATTCCTTAAATACGTGACCACTTTCAGCACAATGACTGCATGTTTCAACTTCCGACTTGCAATACTTTTTAGTGTGCCCATATCCCAGGCATCTAAAGCATTTTGTAATATTAAGAAAGTCACCAATTTTGTACGATCTCATACCTATGTATAACCTTCCTTGTTCTTTTAACCTTCTTCGGATTTCACCAGACACACTAATTACCCAGCAATTCCAATTTCGACTTTTAGAGTTCATATTAAATCTCACAGTCACATCATTATCATGCTTATGTCTCTCAAATCCAAATTTGTCAAGATTTTTCTGCTAAATATCTTGTAATAAATTTTCTTTAGTTACGCTGTAATCAACGTCGTACACGATCATGCACGGCAATAATTTTCGAGGAGTTTCAATTTTAAAGTTTGAATTTTTACTTAGATTTTCTTTTATTTTGTCAATATCGCGTTCATCCTCTGTTTCTATTAAAACGGCTTTGTCTCTAACTTTTCGCATGTTTTTAATCCTTATATTTTTTATGGTTGAGCTTAATTCTGTTGTTAGTTGTTCTTTAATTGTTTCACTTGTCATTTCACTATTAACATCCGTTGATTTTATTATAATTATTGGAGATTTTTTTTTTAAATTATTTGTAATTATTGTCGTTGGGTTAACATCTGTGGTGTTCCTTGCTATGTCTGCATAGGTTTGTTTTAAATTCGCATCTCTTTGAGGGTTCTTATTCCGTTCCTCGACCAAAGTTTCTAATTTTTTATTTTCAAGGGATAGTTTCTGTATAATTCGTTCCAGAAGCATAAATTTGTTGAGAATAAATTTCTTTGAGGATTTATTAATTTTATTGGATTCGTTCATCATAAAACTTTCCATTTCTAGTCTAATAGAGGAAGCACTATCTAATGATCTTTCAGCATTGAAGCAATTTGATGCAAGACCTTTTTCTATTAATTCATCATGGTCATGGTCGTTAGTTTTCTTCCTCTTTCCAGGGTTCAGGCTGTCAAACTCTTGCAACGATGTATTGGAGCTGCAGCACGATAAAGTTGGACCATTATCGTGGGTAAGGTCCGTTTCCTTGGCATCTAGAAACTCATCTTTCATGTATACCGATTCCCGACTAACATCGGCTCTCGAATCAAGTATACTCTGCAAGTACTTTCTGGTGTTGACTCGACCAAGTGGAATCTCTAGTTTTTTTAGTATTGGCTTATTTGCGTTTGGGGATAAAGCCATTGGCACTTTTATAATGTTATTATTTTCGTTTGTATCTGTCATGGTATTTTTTAAAGGATGTGTAGGTATTGTATTTGTTTGTTTGCATGTCTGCGCGGGAGTAAATGTTATGTATGTTTGTGTCTGTCTGTTTGTGTGTGACTTCGGAAGTATTTCGACTTAAAGACGGAGCAGTCCTAGCACGGAAACATTCAGAAAACCAAATACCAGCAGTGGCCTCGGAAAAGCCCCCCGCAACGCACTATAGGGACCCCCCCGGTCGCCATCCGGCACTAGAATGCGCTACAGGATTATACACTGGCTGGTGAAGCAGCCAGGCCCTGATGGCTGGAAGAGCCCGGGCTTCTATACTATCCAGCGGCCCGGGAGTGCCAATAAAAACCCGGTTTCTAGACTGTACCCTCCGCTGGATTGGCCATAGACGCGCCGCACTCAGATGCCCCTCCCCTCCGCCAAACTCCTATAGTATGAATGTACATGTGTATTTGTGTGACTTTGTGCGTAGAGAAAGAGCTCGTGAAACTGTGGGGGCGCTACTCCTCAATGACTGTACGCATCAGCCATACCTGCAGTTGTAGTTAGTCCGCCATTCGTCTAGCCCTTCACCTTCGACCGTTCCGGCATGGGTAACCCTACCAGGAGCCGAAGCTCCCGCCGGTATCGCTCTCAGGATCATAAGGGCATGCAAGCCCCCCCACCACGCCAAGGCGGCAGACCACGGGGGGGAGTAGATAGGGACAATGATTGTGTATCAGCCCTCGGGGCCCAAGGCCGGCTTTCTGTTCCAAGGCTAATCGCCTATTACAGAAGATGGAAGTTTGCTACTTTTACTGACAAGGGAGGGAAGCATAGGTGTTAGGCTTGCCCCGGGCTCGGAAAAACCCTCCCTACCTGTTGCCAGGTTTCCAGGGAGGCAGACTGCTCACTACTGAGGGCAACTCGTTTAGCCGCCCCATCTGTAATTCGAAGATGGGACGTTGACAGCGGGGGCCACGAGGAGGCAGAGTTGCCAGCGCTAAGCTCAGTCTCTTGCGGGTGTGCATTTGCTTTTGCACATTTCTAGTGCATCAGGTGTTCGGATGCACGAGACTGTACCTGTTTACATGCCGTGTCATGCCCGCGATTCAGGTAGTAGATAGGGACAGTAAATGTCGATATGTTTAACGTGCGGTTCCTGCTAAAAAGCCCTACCCACACGGCCCCCATGGGCGCGGGATTGGGATACGCCCAATCAGCGCGTCCCCGCGTAAGCAGGGACTACCAGTACGACGCCGGCGTGCAAGCATCGACGTCCTCACTGGTGGGAGCGAGGCCTATCTAAACCTCTACCAGCTAAGCGGGCTGGTACCCGAGCTGAGACCGCAGCTCACCCGTCGAGTCCGCAGGGCCCTGAACCACGAATGGCAGGTTCCCACAGACTCTAGCCTGCGATATAGGCTGGCAACCACTGCCCCCGCGATGGACCTACCCATGGTCGGGACGGGATAAATCCCGTGGGCGCCCGACCCCCGCGGTACCGGATAGGCATACCTCCGGTCAGGTACTCGCATTCGCCTTCCGGCGAATGCTCCCAGTTTTCTGCCCTTGCAAGCAGCGGCACTGGTGAGCCAGCTCGGGTGCGTGGAGACGCTACGCTCCAAGGGACCCATACAGGGATCAGCCAAATGGCCTTTACCCTGTTGTGTCCCCCCTGCGCCCTCAGAACACCCATTCTTCATACGTTCATCACATCTATGCCTCTCTTCCTTCTTTCAAACATACAGACAGCAAATTTACACAACGATTCATACCTTTCCTTGCATTCCATCACACCACTCACATCCACACTACCATTCTCAGAACGAATCACACCCCATTCAACTAAGTCACGTAAGTCATCATACAACGGACAGTCAACCAAAACATGTTTCCAATCCTCACAGTCAGCACCACACGCACATTCTGCAGAATCAACCAAATTCCTATTGAATAGGAATGCATTCATACTACCGTGCCCAGTCAGAATAAAGCAAGCATACAGCGGTGGATCAAACAGAAGAGATCCTTCCGCAAATCGTACATCTCTAATAAACTCATACGTCACACGTCCTTTGCCACTAGTTTGCCATCTTCTCTGCCACATGTCATACAATCTGTCCTTCACGATTCGTCCACACTCATCCATACTCTTCCCGTACACCTCTTCGCTATTCACAATGTCGCCATCATCCAAAGTCACACCCTTCTTTATCCTGTATAAAACTCCACGCTTCTTACATTCTAGATCCCACGGTAAATTTCCCATTAACACTTGCATGGCATCCGTGGACACCGTGCGACAAACATTCAAACATGCACTCAACGCTACTCTCTGACACCTATTCATCAATTCGCGCGCGTACCTAAATTGCATCAAATCATACCAAACACTCGCACCATACATAACGCACCCAAGAAACAGACCCTTGTATATCACTTTCATTGCTCTCTTCTTCAAGCCCCATTCACTTCTCAAGACACGCCTCAGTTTGCCCACTACATTCGTAATCTTTGCTCTCATACTTTCCAGGTGTACTTTGAAGTGCATACCCTCGCTCATCCATATACCCAAGTATTTCACACGCTCAACATACTTGATACCCTTGTCATACACTCGCACTATCGGTCGTCTTGTCCCAGCCAGTCTTCCTTTCATTAACATCATAACGGTCTTGCTCTCAGAGACGCGTACACCGACTTTTTCACCCCATTCACTCACAATTCCCATATATGCCAAACCTTTCCTCTCTAGTTCCACTCTATTCTGGCCTTCCACCAAGATGAGAAGGTCATCCGCATAGGCGACTAGCTTGCACTGACGTCCCCGCAACGCCCACAAGAGTTCATCCATCATGAGGTTCCATATAAATGGACCGCAGATGGAGCCCTGCGGGCAACCGCGACGAACATCCTTCCATACACAATCATTCTCACCGGATACGCATACCTTCCTCTCACTAAAATAACTTTGCCATAGCCCAATCTCCTCGCATCCGATCTCTCGCAACTTCTGAAGCACACCCATCCACTCAAGATTATCGAACGCACCCATGAAGTCCACAAACACACCCAAAACATACTTAGCATTCGAGGTACTCACCCAATCCTTCACTTGAGACCACGCATCCTCTGTCGACTTACCACTCATAAAACCATACTGCCAGTCACACAACATATTTCCTATTTTCCGCTCCAACCTTTTGACCAACATGCTTTCCAGGACCTTACCCAGCACCGATAATAGGCAAATCGGCCTATACGATGCCGGATCCGATCGGATCTTATCTGGCGACTTCAGCAATATTACCAAACGCGCAGCCTTCCATGCAGCCGGGAAACAATTCGTACTCAGACATGCATTGTATACTCTGCTCAAACATTCTGGCAACGCTTGCCATACAGCTCTCAGCATTCTCGCACATATCCCATCTAACCCCGGCGCCTTCCTTATTTTCGCACGCTTCACAGCGGAATCAATCTCGCCCCACTCAAAACATCTCTCACTCACACATACTGCATCCAAATTATCTACGCCATTCATTTGTGCAGGGGGAAAAAATTTACTTAAAAGTACATCCACAGTTTCACTCCACGTGCGTGTCATGCGACCATTCACCTTCAGGCTACACAAGCTCTCTCTTTTCTTCTTCCCCATACATACCCTATATACATCCCCCCATGGGTCTCGGTTACCCGTATCCCCAACAAATTGCCTCCAACTTTCCTCTTTCATTCTGCAGATCTCTTTCCTGTATTGATCCAGCATTCTGAGATACTCTCTCTTTCTCTCATTCAGTTGCAACCCATTCTTACAGCATTCCTTCTGAAATCGTCGCCTATATCGCCGAACTTTTCGCTTCATCCGTCTAAGTTCACTCGTCCACCACATTAACTTCTTCCCACGCACTCTCTCATACCTCCCTAGTCTCTCACTATTCACGAACTCAATCACTGACGTCAGGCCTTCAAGCAGTTTCTCCGGGTCTTGTTCTTCCGTTAGTTCTATTCCACTTGTCAAAGCTCTCTCTCTTAGATCGTCGCAGTATCCTTCCCAGTCCACATCCTTCACTCGCCACATTCTCGCACACACATCCTGCCTTGTATCATCTATATTGCAATTCACACGTATCAGCAGCACGTTATGGTCACTAATACCCCAGTCACTCTTCACCTGCCATTCAAATCGAACTCCCGTACATGCTGCACTCACCAGCGTCACATCAATATCACTCATTCCATTTGGACCACAAAACGTATACGATTCACTAGGTTCATTCAGCACTATCATGTCATTCATAATGATCCATTCCTCAAGTTTACGTCCACGCACCTCAGTCTCTCTTCCGCGGTTGACGCCCTTGCTAAACCACAAGGGGGACACTGCGTTCGCATCCACACCAATCAGCAGACGTTTCCCTCTTGCAATCTCACGCACCTTCTCCATGTACTTCAGATACGGACCCAAATCTTGACCGAACTGGCAGTACACAGACACCACAAACATCTCACCAAAGTCACCTTTTAGCCAGACACAGATCCCAAACTCATTCGTACACTCACTTACGCACATAGCATCTATACCCCTATCATTCACAACGATTCCTGCCTTGGCAGCACCCTGTTCCCATTCAAACACATCCATACACAGCGGAATCCCACGTACACAGTCATCTCTCACAAACGGCTCTTGAACCAAAGCCACACTCACACCTCTGCTAAGCATTGTTTCGGCTAGATCACACATCACACCAAAAGATCTCTGACAGTTGCACTGAATCATCATGATTTCTCTTTCACTCGTCATTAATTCTTGCTCTTTCTCTCGCTAGCGCTCTCACATACTCAGAACATTCTGTCGAAACAACCGAATGCTTACATTCGTTACCTTTCATTTTGCAATTCCTACATACACAATCCTTCTTACAATCTTTCATGATGTGTCCAGCGTCACCACATTTCTGACACAATCGTTCATTCACACTGCATTCACGCATCATGTGCCCAAATGCAAAGCATTTGTAGCACCGTATCACACTCTCATACGCTTTTACCTTGTAGGAATTCCAATTCATATAGACTCTACCCTCCAGGCATAATACTCTTTTAACCGCACTCGGAACTTCCAGGATAACATTTCCAACTTTTGCACCTTTCTTGCTCGCTCTGCTAACGATTCGCACACGCTCTTTGAATTCAGGCTCTGTCACATATTCCTTCACATTCTTCATGTACAATTCAGACATTAACACGTCGGAACTCAATTCATTCGACACATCATATAAAATTACCTTCGGGCCGATTTTCCTCGGTAGATCAACCCTCAGTCCACTTGCATCAAATTTTGGGCAATCACGCAATTTCTTTAACTCGCCTTCAGAAACAGTTTCAATTGCCACCCCTCCATTCCGGGTCATACGCACCGCTTTCACACGTACATTCAATTCTTTGCTTATATTCTTCATCACCCTATCCTTCACTTGCTCACTAGTCAGCTTCTCATTTACATTCTTAGGCTTCACAACCACCGCATATGTCCTGTCTTTCACTCCTCCACTCATACTAGGGGCGCACATCGCCCCACTCCTACCAGGCGCTCCTACCACACTAGCATAACTGACATTCGTACCGCTCGCACCTCGCACCACATTCGTACCACCAACAACACTCTGACTCACACGACGTTCCTCTAGCTTACCCTCTAGCCGCTCATTCTTACATATCATTCGCACCAATTGTTCCTCATACTCACTAACGCAACCAAGGATGAAGTCACTTACGGACTTCGACACACGATTCGCATCATTCAACACAAACTTTCGCAGCTTACACCCAATAGCTTTCATGCACGCGACATCATCCGTATCCACATTCTCAACATCGCACTCTTTCGACTGCTTTTTCCGCTTGCCACTCCCACTGATCGCACTGGCTCTACTACTTACTGAGTCGCTTCTGTCGCGATCAGCAGTCTCAACGTCACCTCGGTGGGCTGAGGACCCACCCTCCCTCTCTCCCTCATCCACCTCCATTCCATCACCCCCCACCCCCAAAAAAGAAGACCGATTCATTTTTAGTCCCACGAGTTGGGTCGTCTAGAGGTCACCCCGGAGTTTACGCCCCAACTCCGGGGAAGGCTCAATACTCAGGAGGTCGCCAGGTATCCTGAGGGGGTCGCTAGCTGCTGGACTTCCCTCCAGCCACGCATCTCATCACCGCGCACCATAGCTTGAGATTGGGGGCATTTTTATAGAGGTTGCCGTCCTCGCAGCCCGGCCAATTAAGGCAAGGCCCCCGGTCCCGGTGCCTGCAACGTACCGCCGCCACGCCCTGCGACGGTCGCCGAAGCAGACACCAAGATTACGGTATTAGGAGACGGATGGCGCTCATCCGCCCCCGGCTCAGGTACCCCGGGTTCGCCAAACCCGTACTGTGAATGCCCAAGGACATCCACAGCCCCTGGGGGGAGTAGATAGGGACATATATTGTTGCGACGAGTTCCCGACCTCTGTGATGTTCGAAGAGGCGGCGCCGTACCTTGGCCTTGCGGCTATACCGGCTTCTCTCGTCTCCTATCGTTCTCATGTGCCAAGGGCCTCTCCTAACGGAGCGGCCGAAACCCCACGCCCCCTCGAGTCCAACCCTGTTGTGGATCAGCACCCTTTCGGGTGGGGCTCTCTTTCAAGATCCACTCCCGAGGTACCAGTTAAGGATGTGCCGAGCACTACACTGGTCGGCCGACTGGGGACCGCGGTGTAGTCAACCACCGGTAGCCGGGCAGAGAGCCGAAGCTCTCTTCGCTCAGTACCCCCTGCGGTAAAACGCGTCACGTACGTTTTTGGTCAGCTGTTTAACTATTTAGACTCAGTCGGGCGGACTACGTCTTGCAGCCCGGTCTTCCCTTCGCTTGTCCTCTTTAGCCTTGAGTACCTCTGCTGCGAACATTCGAAATGCCTTGAACATTTGTTCGGACACAAGCTGCCTATCCGTCAGGGGCCATAATAGCCCCTCGTCGGCGGCAGCCTGCATCAGGCATTCTCGCGTTGTTTGGTACTTGGGACAACTGCGCAGCACGTGGCTCGAAGTTTCCGTCGCGCCGCAGCCGCACTTGTCGTCCCTAACCAGGGCAAACTGAAATAGCTTGGCCTGGAAATCTCCGTGGCCGCTGAGGAACTGAGTTACGTAGTAACCAGTTTCGACCCAACGTGCCTCGAGTCTTGTGGAGACGCTCTCGAAGAAACCGTACGTAGTACGGCCCTTCACCGACGTCTCCCATCTCAGTTGCCACATGTCTCGAACGGCTCTACGGACGTTGGTTTTCACCGTGCCTTTCGAGACTTTGTTCTCGACCATTTCGTCATGGCTTAGGCGATAATCGCCGACTTCAATGCTTTTGAGCGTGCGAGCATTAAACATAGCTACTCTTTCGAGTAACACCAGGTCTATCGGAATCGCACCAGCAATCACGCAGACTGCATCGGTGGAGACCGTTCTGTAGGCCTTAGTGACACGGAGTAGTGCCTGCCTTTGCGCACTCTCCAAGCTACGCCTGGTATGTGCGTTTAGCAGGTCTGCCCACCCCGCGGCTCCGTACGTGGCAACCGGGAGAAACACGCCTTTGTACATAGTACTCATGGCGCGATGCCCCAGTCCCCAATTTGCTCTTGCAATACCCGCTAACTTGTTAAAGGTTAGCAGGCATTTAGCGCGGACTCTCTTGACGTGGGTGGTTATCCCAACACCAGCGTCTATGTCTACCCCGAGGTACCGAATGGTATCCTGCAGGGGTAGCCGTCTACCATCTACCCGGACCGCTGGGGGTCTTTCCCTGTCCAACCTGCCTTTGAACATGATCATCTCGGTCTTGGTGGCGGATAGAGTTAACTTCTGAGATGAACACCACCCAGAGACTCCGTCTACCACCCTCTGCGCTCTTTGCTCGATCTCTGCTCGCGACTTCCCGTAGGTTATCACAAGCAGATCATCGGCGTACGCTACTGGTTCGCAATGGAACTCCTCTCCCTCCAGGAGCTTTAAAACCCCGTCGAATACGAGGTTCCAGCAACTGGGTCCGAGGATAGACCCCTGCGGACAACCTTTCGTGACTTGCTTGCTCACTATTCCGTGGTTGGACACGATGGACACAACCCGTTTCGCGAAGTAGCTCGTCATAAGGCTATACAGGTTTCTGGGGCAGTCGCGCGTTCTGAGATTACTCATCACGCTCGGCCACCAGACGTTGTCGAACGCCCCTGATATGTCGAAAGCCAGACCTAGCACATACTTCTCCGGCCTACTAGCCACCGCCTCGCGGAACGCGACCAAAGCGTGTTCGGTCGATCTCCCGCGGCGGAAACCGTATTGGCGATCGGATACGTATGGTGCTTGAAGGAAAACGGGCTCTAGCCTCTTGAGCATTAGCTTCTCGAGGACTTTGCCCAGTACCGACAACAAACAGATCGGTCGATACGATTTAGGGTCAGCAACTGGTTTTGTTGTCGCCTTTAACAGGGCTCGGATTGAGCCATGTTTCCAGCGGGTTGGGAACACTCCATATTTTAGACACGCGTTGTAGAGGTCGAGCAGAGCGGCTTTTGCCGGCAGGGGCAGTCGCTTAACTACTTCAACCTCCACGCGATCCAGCCCGGGGCACTTCCCGTTCTTGAGGGTCTTGACTGCCGCTGCAAATTCCCTTCCTGTGAACGGCGAATCGTCGTCCACTAAGGGCAGAGCAGCAGCTTCCTCTCGCAGGAGTGCCTGTTCGGGCGAGTCGCTTTCCGAGTTGTCGTCTGGAATTAGCGCGTGTAGGAGCGTCTTAGCCGTGGATTCCCACGTCATCGTATGACCGTCCGTGGTACGGAGGTTGCTCATCGCAGCCTCAGTTCTGAGCCTACCCATCGCGATGCGGTAGGGAAGGCCCCATGGCTCTTTGTTTCCCTCTTTCGTTACGAAAGCGTTCCAGCTTCGTAACTTTGCGGTTCTAATAGCGGCCGTGTACGACTTTCTCTCCTCGAGGTACTCGTCGTGCTTGGCCGCCTTTAGGTCGGCATCTCTTATAGACTGAAAGGCGCGCCGTAATTTATAGACGCGCTTCTTTCGTCTCGTGAGCTCGTCGCTCCACCAGGGGACGGCTCTTCCGCGCTTTTTCCGGGCATCGCGGCGTTGCACGCTGCGACGATTGATTGCTCAATCTGTGTCGCGCGTGCCTCTGTCTCCTCCGGTCCGGAGAGGACCAGTGGAGGGAGGTCCCGCAGTTTCTCCTCGAGGATTTTCTCAAAGTTCGGCCAGTCGGCCTTCCTTGTGGGGAACCGCCCCTCTCGGGGCTGATCCTCTTCAGTGCGTTCGAGGTTGAGCTCAAAAGCAATAGCACGGTGGTCGCTGGACGTAAGGTCATCTCTGACCTCCCAGCTTCGAACCAGTCCGGCTGCATCGAGCGTTGCCACTGTAACGTCGATGTATGACTCTCCGCACGAGCTGGAGAATGTTGCCATGCTGCCAGCCTCGTTCAGAACAATCAGGCCGTGCATTGAGAGGAGCTCTTCGAGCGCCTCTCCTCGGGCGTCTGCTGCCGCCGCTCCCCATAGGGGAGACTTGGCGTTGGCATCGGCCCCCAGCACGATTCGGCCTGTTCCGATCTCTTGTAGGGCCCGATCTAGTCTTGTCAGGCTGCTCTCTATCTCGTCAGAGAATTGAAAGTACTGACTGACCAGATACAGGTCCGTATTCTCTACTTTCGTGTGCACGCAGACGATGTGCCCGTCGTTCAGGTGCGAGAGACTCGCGACTGTGAGAGATGGGTTCCGGACCGCGATTGCGGCCATCACCTCCGTCCCTCCGCCCGTGTAAAGGCGTGTCGTGACTCCCAAGCCCGTAACTACGCCTTTGACGTTATACGGTTCCTGGACGAGCACGATATCAACGTCTAGTCGTTCAAGTGCGACACGAAGTTCGTCTGTAACAGTTCTTGAACGCTGCATATTCAACTGCAATATTCGTAACCTGCTACTTAGACGCGAGCAACGGGCTTCTTTATCCATTGATGGTGCGTGACTTCACCAACTGGATAGCCTCGTTGTACGATGGGCAGCTTCTGCTCATAAGCCCGTGGTTGTGCTGCTTGCCGACTCGCTTGCAGTTCGAGCAGACCGGAGCCCGCCCCTTCTGCTTGCAGTCGGCAGTGGTATGCCCCGTTTCGGCGCAGTGACCGCACACACTGGCTGCGGCATTGCAGAATTTGGACAGGTGTCCAAATCTCTGGCACTTGAAGCACCGGGTAACGGAGTGGAAATCTTGCACACGGCAAGACGCCCACTCGACGAACACCCGGTCGCCCTGTCCCCGGATGCAGGATCGCATCTCCGGCGGGACCTCGATCACCCAGGTCGAGGTACTGGTGGCTGCCTTGCCTGCTGGGGTTCTAACCTCGGGCTTCAGTTTTGACCCGGACTTGGACTTGGGCGTTGCCTTTGTCTCTGTCCCGGTCACTGGAGCCCTGGTCGAGGTCTTAAACCTCAGCTTAACGGCTGCGGCCATTTCCTCTCTGACCTTGTTCGAGAGGCTACGGAGATTCTGTTTCTTTATACAAGAAACAAACTTCTCCAGGGTGATCTCACTGGGCACGTGGAAGACCCGAAGGGTCGGGTTCCTCTTGCCCAGTACTCTAGCGCTTAGTCCGGCATCCCGGAGTAGCGCACTCGCCGTAAACGCTTCGAGGTGAGCCGCCTCCTCGGTTTCGATGGCGATTCCATTGCTATGGATGCGCCGAACCGACTTGACGGCTATTTTCTCCCTCGAGGGCTTCACCAGTTGCAGGACAGCTCGCTTGGTAGCTTCGCTGTCCTGGTAATTTTCAGCCGACTCCGGGAAGATCTTGACCACGTGAAGTGGTCTGACCTCCTTAGTCGGTGGTACACCCGGTCTCTTCGCGCTTACTGTCTTCAGCGCTTGGGCATAGCTATAAGTAGCTGGCCTGGGAGCTTGCGCTTCCTTTGGCCGCCCGGCACCAGGCTTCGCAACCTTGGTGCGCGCTGAAGGCGCTTTTTCGAGTTGCTTGGCAACTCGGTTCAGCGACTTCTCGACCGTTGTCTTAACGGCGCGCTGCGATACTGTCGCAGCTTCGAGCGCCGTCAGACGTCCTTCCAGGGTTGCCCCGTGTTGGAGCACTTCCCTTAGAAGGCCGGTCAGAGCGGAAAATTGGCTCATGACATGGCCCGCAACCTCTTTGCTTACCTTGCTAGAAGTTTCAGCTACAAGTTTCAGAAGTTTCAGCAAGAGGTTTTGCAGGGCCTCCTCATGGGCCTGGGCCTTGGCCATCACCTCGTCCAGACGGGTTGTGGCCGTTTCGGATTCGGCTTTGGCTGCAGCCTTTTTCCTGGCCAAGCGGGCCTTGCGCTTCTGATTCTTAGTCGTAGCCGGTGCCGCTACATGGCGGTCACGCTGGCTTGCCGACGGGTTTGCCGCGGAATGGCTCGGGGGTTGGAGGCGCGTTGCCTCCTGCTCCTTGCGGTCACGCTGGCGCGCCGGTGAGCTTGCCGCGGAATGGCCATTGGAGCTAGCTTCCCTCGTTATCCTGGGGCGGGCACCCTGGCTGGCTGGTTGGCCTGCCTTGGGTTCGCCCTGGACGACCGAGGTTTTGCTCTCTTTCGAGAGCTTTGCCGGCTTCGACCTGGTTGCGGATGTTCCGAGGGCTGCCTCCGTCAGCTCCCCGGTATCCGCATTGGAGGTGGACTTGGGTGGAGGCCTTACGTCCGGGGAGTCCCTTACGGGACTCTCGCCCAGACTCCGGCTGCGTCTCGCCTTCGTCTTCTTTTTAGTGGCGCGATGCGCCACCTCGGCCTGCGGTTCCACGTCTGGCTCCGCTGGTCGCTTCCTCCCTTTGGAGCTCCCTTTGGAGAGCTCCCGAGTGGCAGTCGCCTCTACCGGCGTCACGTCCACTCGACTTTTGCGCCTGGAACGCCCCTGGGGGCGTTCTAACGTGGCAGCTTCCTTGTCAGGAAGCACGTCCACGGGCGTCTGCTCTTTAGCCTCTTTCGAAGGCACTGGATTGGTCGTTGCCCCGGAGGGCAACGTTTCCGTCTCCATCTCGTGCGTCCCTTTCGGGGACAATGGTGTTTTTGTTTTATCATCCATTTGCTTTTTCTATTCGTCCTGCAGCGCTGCCCAGCCTCCTTGGACCCTCATGTGGAACCCGACAGTAGCCCTCGTGCAACGGCGCAATGCCGCGAGAGGGGGTGCCGGGTTAGGCTTACGCACAGGATATAGTCCGCTTGTAGTGGCCGACTGGGTCTCCCCAGACTCCACTGCCCGCTTCCTCGCCCACTTGGAATTCGCTCGTACGAGCGTTTCCTAGCCGATTGGTCAGCCATAGGGCTACTTTTCTCGGCTGACCTCCCGTTTAGTCGAAGCTGTGGCCAAAGGTACGTGTTGGAGGGGCCCTCCGAACCTAAGGGAGGGGCCTCCTCAGATCCCAGGATCCGCTTTTCCGACGACACGGGTTGCAGCGCACGGCAAACGCGCAGGGGGTTAACAGCCAGTCCCCATGGCTGGTCTATACCTCTGCGCCGGCGGGAACCCCGCCGGCGGGCCAGTGCTACTATTCAGGTGGCCTTGCCACCTATTCTCTAGTGGCCATTTGCTAGCGCTGCCTCTACCGAGAGCGCGGTCCTTTTCGGGGACTCCGTCGATACTCTCTGGCAGGCTGACAACGCTACCGCCTTACCCGGCCCCCGCCGAGTGGTCGAGGAGGATTCCCGAGGGAAAAGCTTCGCCGTCCTTAGTGCGTTCAATGGAGGCTGGGAAGGCTATATGGTTTCGGCCGCATGAGAGGCACCAGATGAGGTTCAATTGGACCAACATCGCCTCGCGGCCTTGCAGTGGATTACGCAGGGGTTGAACAAGCGACGCCGCGGACAGACTGGCAGCTCGGGGATGCTAGCCCGTCCGCCTGCAAGGCGAGCGCTCGAGATCGCACTAGCGCGGCGAGCCGTGCTTGCAGTCTGCGACATAGCTCCGTTAGCCCCGACCAACTGTTAGCACAGAAGGCCGGGTTTGCCGGCGGGTACCACTTGGAGGTGGAGCCTGTCTTGAACGTGAGAGGCTAGCGGTCCAGCTGTAAGGACTGTGTGAGCGCATCACGAACCATGTGGGTGCTTTCCCCTTCGGACTCGGTTGGTCACCTGTCGTTCGAGGGCTTGGCGGTGGCGGCATCGCCCTTTCCAAGGGACGCCGCGTGGGTGGTACTTAGGAGCGGTGGCCATTCGGCCCACGGCATCTCCCCTTCCCCCCCTGGCGGCGTCTCCCTTTTCCTGGGACGCAACGGAACTTATACTTAGGAGTGCCTGCGGCTGTTAGGCCGGCAGCGTCTTCTTTTCTAAGTCCGTTCGGCGTCTCCCTTTCTAGGGACGCCGTGGTGCTTGTACTTGGGAGCGGCAGCCGCATTTCGCGGCGTCTCCCTTTCCAGCCCCAACGGCGTCTCCCTTTCCGGGGAGCCAGCTCACCAAGGTCCATTTTTCCGATTAACGAGAAAATGGCCACCGCGCCCTTGGTTGCGCTGGTGGCCTCCTCCGTCCTCCGGGGTGTGCACCCACCCCGCCAGTAGATAGGGACATAAATTGTCGTGCAGTTTTACGTGCGGTTCCTGCCGCTAGGCCCAACCCACACGGCCCCCATGGGCGAGGGATTGGGATACGCCCAATCAGCGCGTCCCCGCATATGCAGGGACTACCAGTACGACGCCGGCGTGCAAGCGCCGAGGTCCTCACTGGTGGGAGCGAGGCCTATCTAAACCTCTACCAGCTAAGCAGGCTGGTACCCGAGCTGAGACCGCAGCTCACCCGTCGAGTCCGCAGGGCCCTGAACCACGAATGGCAGGTTCCCACAGACTCTAGCCTGCGATATAGGCTGTCAACCACTGCCCCCGCGATGGACCTACCCATGGTCGGGACGGGATAGATCCCGTGGGCGCCCGACCCCCGCGGTACCGGATAGGCATACCTCCGGTCAGGTACTCGCATCCGCCATTCCGGCGAATGCTTCCAGTTTGCTGCCCTTGCAAGCAGCGACACTGGTGAGCCAGCTCGGGTGCGTGGAGATGCTACTCTCCAAGAGTCCCCACAGGAATCAGCCGAAGCCTTTCAGCCTGTGGCTACTCCCCTGCGCCCTCTCATACCGGCATACATTCATTCATTCCCTCCCATTCACCCTACTCCTTCTTCTCTCAAACACACATTTCGCATACTCACTGACCCGCTCATATCGTTCCTTACTCTCCAGCACACAACTCACATCTACTCTACCATCCGCGTCTACAGTCACACCCCATACATTGAGGTTACGTATATCCTCATACAACTCACATTCAACCAAAACATGCTTCCAGTCCTCTCGTTCAGATCCACAATCACAACTCGCAGTCTCACTTAAGTTCCGTTCATACAAAAACGCATTCAAACTCCCATGCCCTGTCATCAAATAACACATATACAGACTGGGCATGAACCCAGGACACAAATCTGCAAACCTCACATCCTTTATCCATTCATACGTCACTCTGCCTTTCGTACTTCTCTCCCATCTGGCTTGCCAAACATCATACAGTCTGTTTCTTACAAGCAGCTTACACTCATTCACAGTCTTACCCAGGACATTCTCATCACTCACCACATCATTCACATCTAATTGCATACCTTTCTTGATCTTATACATCACTCTTCTTCTCACACACTCTAAGTCCCACGGTAAGTCACCCATCAACACTTGCATCGCGTCTGTTGAAACAGTCCTACACACATTCAAGCAGGCATACATTGCAACACGTTGACAAGCATTCATTAAGTCCCTCGCATACTGAAACACCATTGCTTCACTCCATACAGCCGCTCCATGCATCACCGTTGCTATAAATAGGCCTTTGTAGATAGTGCGCATTGCGCGTCTACGCAGGCCCCAATCACTCCTTAGCACGCGCCGCAATTGCCCAACAACCTTCAAGAGTTTCTCCTTCAGACTACGCAAGTGCTCCTTAAATTGCATTCGCTCGCTCACTCTCACGCCCAAGTACTTCACACTCTGTGCATACACAATCACTCGCTCATTCATGTACATCCTCGGTCGTCTCGTTTCAGCGAAGGAGCCTTTCAACATCATCACCATGGTCTTGCTTTCTGAGACACCGACTCCAACATTCGACCCCCAGTCGCTCACAACTTTCATCAGCCTGGCTCCATCTCGTTCCAATTCCACCCGATTTCGACCTCTCACAAGTAACAGCAAATCATCCGCATAAGCCACATGTGCACAACCACTCTCCCTCAGTCTCCACAGGAGCCCATCCATCATCAGATTCCACACGAACGGACCACAGATGGACCCCTGCGGGCATCCACGCTGCACGTCCTTCCACACACTCTCATTCTCCCCTATCATACAAACCTTCCTCGCATAGAAGTAGCTTATCCACAATCCAATTTCCACACATTCCATGCTTCGCAATTTTTCTATCACACGAACCCATTCAAGATTATCAAATGCTCCCTTAAAATCAACAAACACACCCATGACATATTTACTTTCACACTCACGCACCCATTCCTTCACATACATCCATGCATCCTCGACCGATCGACCCTTGGTAAACCCATACTGCGTATCACACAATCTCCCTTTCACTCTCGCTTCCATTCGATGCACCATCAGCCATTCAAGCACCTTCCCAAGAACCGGCAACAAACATATGGGTCGATAGGCCCCAGGATCCGAACGTATGCGATCAACCGACTTCAATAAAACAATCAACCTGGCTTTCTTCCACACATTCGGAAAACATGACATTCTAAGACATACATTATACATTCTGACCATCCATTCCGGAATCGCACTCCATATCATTCTCACCATTTCTGCACACACCCCATCCAATCCTGGCGCCTTCCGCAATTTCATACTCTTTACCGCTTCTTCCACCTCCTCCCATTCAAAGTCAGAAACACCCGCATCCATACGCCTCACATCTCCAGCTACGACGACACAGTTCTCAGGCATACCGCACTCTGGAAAGAATCTATTCACTAACGCATCCACATTCTCCCTCCAAGTATTCATTACCACATCCCCAACCTTCAATACTCCCAACCTTTCCCGCCTCTTCTTGCCACGACAGACTCTATAAACATCACCCCATGGATTGACATTGCCACTCTCGCCTACAAACTTTCTCCAGTTATCCTCTTTCGCTCTACACAGCGCCTTCTTGTACTCACAGCTTAGCACACGGTATTCATTCAGTCGCGCTTCTACATCCACACTGTTCCTCCTTCTGGCAGTTTGGTACGCACGCCTGCGCTTCCTCACATCACTCTTCATTCTCTTCAAATCGTCCGTCCACCAAGCAAGCTTCCGAACCCGTCTGCGTACGGGTTTCCCCATCCACCTCTGATTCGCACTATCAATCCATCCACTCACTTGTTCAACCATACGCTCTGCAGATGCATCATCAGTCGCATTCAGATCACCAGCCCTTCCACTTTCTCTCAAATCATCCATATACTCCTCCCAATTCACATTCTTCCAGATCCAGCGCTTTGCTCCGTCACACACTCCCTCATCTTCGCTATCCGCATACATCCGTATCAGCAGTACGTTATGATCGCTGATGCCCCATTCTGGCTTTACCTCCCATTCAAACCGACACACTCTGCATGCATCATTCACTAACGTCACATCAATATCGCTCTGTCCAGCCATTCCACTAAATGTATAAAATTCACTCGGCTCATTTAATACACTCATACCTTCCGCCAGTATCCACTCTTCCAGCACTCTTCCACGCATCTCATTCTCACAACTGCCACCCGTGCGCTTACTGTGCCACAACCGCGACACAGCATTTGCATCTATCCCGCACAAAACACGCTTTCCATTCGCCAGTTCAAGCACTCTCTCCATGTACCGCAGATGGGGCTCGATATCGGCCCCAAACTGACAGTACACGGAGACCACATATACCTCACCAAACTCACCCTTGATCCATACACATACACCATGTTCATCTATACACTCGCTCACAGGCATCACCTCCAAACCACTACCATTCACTACCACTGCAGCCTTAATCCTTTCGCCATCACAAGCAAACACATCCATACATAGCGGTATACCTCTCACACCCGCATCACTCACATATGGCTCCTGGACTAGAGCCACACTAGCATCACTCTCAACCATTCGCTCAGCTAAATCACACATAACCGCAAAAGACCTCTGACAGTTCACTTGCAACACCTTCAACAAACACTCAGTCGTCACTGATCCTTAATTTTTCCCTCTCACGTGCCTTCAAATACTCTGGACAAACTGCTGATACCACCGAATGGTCGCACTTCATACCCCGCTCCTTACAGTTTCTGCACACCATGTCATCCTTACATTCCTTCACCTTATGTCCACTCTTACCACACTTCTGACACAGACATTCTTGCATCTTGCACTCACGCATCATATGGCCAAAACCATGACACTTAAAACATCTAACCACATTCACATATTCTCTGACGCCAAACGAATTCCATTCAACAAACAAACGCTTTTCTTGCTCCTCCAAAATCATTCTCTTGATACTCCCAGTCACTTCGACGATCACATTCCCAGTCCTTGCTTCCTTCTTGGATTGCCTGGTAATAATACGCACTCGCTCTTTAAAAACATCAACATCCACTCTATCTTTCAAATTCTTCTCATACATTTCTTTTAATAGTGTCTCGTTCGTTAGCTCATTCGGAACATCAAATATAATAAGCTTGGGCCCGATCTTTCTAGGCAGCTCCACTTTCAATCCGACATCACTGAACTTCGTACTCGCACAGATCTTTTTCATCTCACTCTCACTCGCCGTCTCAATCGCCAATGCACCCCCTCTTGTCTTTCTCACTGCTTTTACACGCACATTCAACGTCTTGCTCACATCCCTCATCACGCGCTCCTTGATTTGTTCACTCGTCATACGCTCATCCACATTCTTTGACCTCACAACCACCGCGTAACTCTTCGGTTTAGAACTCACTTCCGGCACAACACTCACAGGCTTCGGTCCTACACGCTCACACACCGTTGCGTAACTACGAGCACTCGCAACCGCTACATCCCTGGTTCGCAGACCCATACTCATTACATTTTCACACTGTTCCAGTCGTCCTTGCAATCGTTCATTCGCAGCAATCAGCCTCATTGCACACTCCTCATACCCACTCACACACCCCAATATATACTCCGATGCACTCTTCGAAATCCGATTAGACTCGGCGAACAAATATTTGCGCAGCCGAGCACCGAATTTCCTCATACACGCAATCTCATCCACTTCATCCACATTTTCATTCTCTCCTTGCACGCTAGCCCTATCTTCTACCTTTCGCTTCTTTCCACTCGCATCACTTCGCAAGCTCACTGAAGATTCAGACCTCACTAATCGCCCAGCATTCGAATCATCCAAACATACATCCATACGCTCCGCACCCTCTTTCTCCTCCCCTCGCCGAGATCCTGAAGGGCCCGGCGGGTTACTACTCTCCCCCCCATCCCCCGTATTTGTATTAGTTTTAGTTATTGATTTCATTTTTGTTCCCACGATTCGGGTCGTTCTAAATGTCGCCCCGGAGTTTACGCCCCAACTCCGGGGAAGGCTACATACAACAGGGGACGCCAGGTACCTGAGGTTGGTCGCTATCTGCTGGTCTTCCCCCAGCCACGCATCCCATCGCCGCGCACCATAACTTGGGATTAGGGGGCATTTTTTTATAGAGGTCGCCGTCCTCGCGGCCCGGCCAATTAAGGCAAGGCCCCCGGCCCCGATGCCCGCAACACACCGCCGCCACGCCCTGCGACGGTTTCAGAAGCAGACACCGAGATTACGGAATTAGGAGACGGATGGCGCTCATCCGCCCCCGGTTCAGGTACCCCGGGTTCGCCAAACCCGTACTGTGAATGCCCAAGGACATCCACAGCCCCTGGGGGGAGTAGATAGGGACATGATTGTATATCGTGAGCGAGAGGGAGCCGCAAAGGCAAGCTCTTGTCGTATGCGGGCAGAGACCCATGCCGACAGATGTTGTGGGCGAAGAGACACTGCTTTGGGAAACACGCGTAGGTGGAATGCGCTCAGGCTTGGAAAAACCCCCGCCTTCACCATCTCTGGATCATCAGGCAGGTAGATCGTCCCGGAAGGGAGGTGAACTCACTTAGCCGCCGCGCCGGTGACTGGGACCGGAGTTCCAGGCAACGTCGCGACGTTACCAGCGGGGGCCACGAGGAGGCGGAGCTCACCAGAGGGACGAATCCCCCTCGACCTCGTGCGGGCGGCAGAGTGCCGTTTTCCGCGTGCGTGAGACATTGAGTGACACACACGCGCTGTGTCCGAGCTGCTCACATTGCTTTCGGAGGAAAGACAATGCCCGCGAAGAGTAACTCGGGCGCTGGAGAGGGAAACTTACAGAAGCTAGGTAATTGATTAGTTTGTCACGGACCCAGGAAGAAGAAGCGTGTCGCAGAACGCGAAGGAGTGCGAGAGAATGGGTATTGTGTTTGGCGGACGCGTGCTCAGACGGCGGAACGAGCGATTATATGGTTTATGATAGGGAAAAGCCCGGAGGACGAGAACGCGGTTACGCGGTTACGATCCAAAGGGGGTGCCGCGTGCATGGCTGCGTGCTCAGGCGAGCGAAGCGAAGGGATCAGTAATCGTCGGAGAGGTCGGCTACCTGCGCACCTGCTCGCTCCGTCGAGCGGAGCGAGGGGGTTCGGGTAACAATGGGATAGCGAACAATGGGGTCGGGCGCGGCGCGGTCACGATCCGCTGCGTGTGCTCACGGGAGCGCAGCCAGCGAAGGGATGGGTCGCAGTCGGAGGGGTCGGCTACCTGCGCACCTGCTCTCTCTGTCGAGAGGAGCGAAGTGTTCGGGTAACAATAGCGATGGGGTCCGCCGGAGCGGGTGCGGCGCGGTCACGGGTTCTTTCCGGACGAACAGTTTCGCGGGGTTTGAGGGACGCGGCGGCGAATTCGCAGAAGGCGGGGTACACGTGTTCAGTAACTAATGACTCGAGAGGTGCAGGCCAGGCAATACGGTGCTTCTCTAACGCCTGTGAGAGGTTAAGCCGGGGCTGACGCGCGAGGGGGCAGTCATAAACTAAGTGGTCGACGTCATCTGTTTCCCGGCACTGACATTTATCGTCGAGTACGAGCCGATGTTGTGCGAGCTTGGCGTTGAAGCAGCCGTGCCCGGTCATTAGCTGTGTAACGTAATAGTCTAAGGTAATCCAGGTAGCGCACGTTCGATCGCATATGCGCGGGAAGTACCGGTGGGTTAATCGGCCTTTCGAGCTTTCGTCCCAGAGTCGTTGCCAAGTGGCGAGAGTAGATTCGCGGAGGGATTGTTTGAGAGCGGAGATTTGTTTCGCGTCGGGGACTCGATCGAGCGGATCAAGCATGACAGAGCCATACTCGACCCGTCGTTGGTTTTTGAATGCGAAGAGAGCAGCGCGCTCTCTCGCGATTAATTCGACAGGGGGGATACCTGTCAGAGCAAGGAGCGCGTCGCCAGAGACGGTGCGGTAAGCGCGAGACACCCGCAGAAGCGCCTGCCTCTGCGCCTGTCGCAGCCTCTTGACGTGCGCGGAATTTACGCGGTTAGCCCATCCGGGGGCTCCGAAAGTAACAATAGGGACAAAAACGGCGTGGTAGAGGATCGACATCACGTGATGTTTTAAACCCCAGCTGTTGCCAGCTAGGCGCGCAAGCTTGCCGTAGACGGACTTAGCTTTATCGGTCGCGTATTCAATGTGCGGGGTGACGTTAAGGCGCGTTCCTAAAATGGTTCCCAGATATCTGGCGGACGGGAGCATCCGGATGCTGTGTCCACCTATTTTGACTACCGGGGGGCGTTTGATGTCTAGGAATCCTTTGAGAAGAAGCATAAAGGATTTCTTTGGTGACACAGAAAGTTTCTGCTGCTTGCACCACGCTTGCAATTTACCAGTGACTTGGCCGCTGATATCCTGCAACGCGGCCCGCGAGTCAGCAGAGATAAGGACCGCGAGATCGTCGGCGTAGGCGACCGTGTAAGTGGAAGGGGTGTGAATAGAGAGTAGAATCTCATCGAAGATGAGGTTCCAGAAAAGGGGACCGAGGACAGAGCCCTGGGGACAGCCTTTGGAGACTGTCTTAGTTACTCTGCCAGTAGGGGAGGTAATCTCGACGCTTCTATCGCGAAGATAGTCAGCAACGAGATTGTAGATATTGCGGGGACAGTTACGCTTGCGGAGATTGTAGAGCACACTCGGCCACCAGACGTTGTCGAAGGCCCCCGATATGTCAAAGAATAAACCCATGACATATGGGGAGCGCGACCTCGCGGTGACCTCCTGCACCCTGGTGAGGGCGTGGTCCACGGATTCATGCCGCTTGAAACCGAATTGGAGAGGTGAAGAGAGAGGATGTTCGTCAATTAGGGGGCGAAGTCGCGATGCGATAAGTTTTTCCAGGACCTTGCTAAGGACTGGGAGGAGACAGATAGGTCGGTAGGATTTGGGATCCGTGGGACTCTTATCCGGAGATTTAAGAAGCACGCGGACGACGCCGTGCTTCCATTGTTTGGGGAAGGTACCTTCTGCAAGGCAGAGGTTGTATAATCCCACGAGGCACTCCTTCAGAGAACCAGAGTGCTTTAGCATCTCAGTTTCTATGAAGTCGTGCCCCGGGGCCTTTTTGTTCGCGAGGGACCAGATGACTTGTGTCACCTCTTTGGTCGAGAATGGCGGTGTGTCGTCCGTTTGGGGTTGCGCGAGGGACTCGAGACGTACTCTGGCGTGCCAGGTAGTCTCAACTCCGATGTCGTCGTCCGGGACGCGGGTGCGCAAAAGGGTCGTCATGGTCTCTGACCATGAGACCGTCTGGGAACCATTGTTCGCGAGGCCGCTGTGTACGAGCTCAGGGGAGAATTTCTCCGACTGAATTCTATACACAAGGCCGAAGGGATCGGAGTTACCGACTCTGGTGACGAATTCTCTCCAGCTGGTCGTTTTCGCGCAGAGTATCGCTTTGTTGTATTCGCGGCGGAGGAATCTATATTTTTCGAATTCGGTTTCGCGGCGCGAGGGATTAACCGAGTTTTTGTAACGCCGCGATTGGCGCCGTAGGCGGATGCGGAGGGTGGTAAGTTCCTTTGTCCACCACGGGTTGGAGCAAGGGAACTTATGTTTTCGCGGGATGGATTGCTCAGCGGCAGCCACGATGAGCTCTTCGATGCGGCGGGAGAGGGATTCAGCGTCGCGAGAGATGTTGCCGTCGCGTGAGAGCAGATCTTCGCGGCGTGGCTCTAGATATGCGGTGAATCTATCCCAGTCTGCTCTAGCTGGGTTAAAGCGGGCGGTTTGGAGATACGATCGAGGGGGATCCGGTTGGGCGACTCTAAAGCTGACCACATTGTGATCGCTCATTGTAATTTTATTGTGTACGGTCCACTCGCGAAGGAGTTTTCCGCAACAAGGGGTTGTAAGGGTGAGGTCGATATTTGACCTGCCCCGAAGGTTATCGAATGTGGCATGGGGCGAAGGCAGGTTCTGAATCTGGAGGCCATGCTGCGCGAGCAGAAACTCGAGCGCAAGGCCTCTTTCATCAGTCTGCCTGCTGTGCCATAGGGAGGATTTCGCGTTTGTGTCGGCGCAGATAATGATCTTCCGACCGCGGAGGGACCGTAAAATCAAATCGAGATGCGCGAGATATGGCTGAATGTCATCGCAAAATTGAAAGTACGCTGATACGAGGACGTATTCAGCGTGCGCGGAGGTAACCTCGATACACACAAAGTGTGTGTTTGAGAGATGATCTAATTTAATAGCGGTGAGCAGTGGATCGACAATGGCGATGACTGCCCTGGGCTTGGTCGGGTTCTTAATACGCGCGAAGGTTTTGGTGTCCGATATGACGCGAGTTCGCAGGCCGAGGCCGCGCACTGCGCCATTGAAAATGTACGGTTCTTGAATTAAGATGACATCCAGTTTCAAATCATCCGATACTTTACGTAGTTCGGATGATACCGACATCGAGCCCTGGCTGTTTATCTGAGCAATCCGGAGGGCGCGATTCGCGGTTGGGGAGCTACTGCGGTAGACGGGGGCGTTGTGCGCCATTATTTACCGTAGTCGACGCGAGAAATGTAAATTTGCAGCGCATGCTTATACGCGGGGCAGTCGGAAGCGCGAGAGGAGTGGTTGGCGGGTTTACCGGCGCGTTTGCAGTTTATGCAAACGGGATCCTGTTTCGCGCGAGGGCAGTTCTTATTCGCGTGTCCGTCGGCAGCGCAGTGTCCGCACGACTCGGTTTTGGCCGAGCAGTGCTTGGACACATGCCCGAACTGCTGGCAGTTGTAGCACCGGGTGACGCGGAGGTAATCGCGGATGGGACAGGAGTTCCAACCGATAAAAACTCGGCCAGACTCCTTTAGGGTGTCGCGGAGTTTGGGGGACGTTTCGACGACCCACTTGGTCGTGTCGCGCTCTTTTTCGCCGGTTTGCGCCACGAGAATGAATCCGGCGGCGAATTCTGCTTGCGGGGTGGAAGAAAAGTTTTGCGCGCGGATCGTTGCAAGGAGCTCTTCCTTTGACGAAGTAGAGGGCACGTTCGTTAAAATCATACGCGGGCGCTTGCGGACTGGGACGGAGGCCGTAAGCCCCGCTTTCGCGAGGGCGGGGTGCTCTAAAACTGACGCGGCGTCAGTTTTTCCGTGCGTCTCTACGAGGACGCCGTTATTCGCGATTGGACGCACCTGCCTGATCTTAATATTCTCCTTGTCCGGTGAAAAACTAGAGGTGAGAAGACGGCGAGTGTCTTCGCTGCTTTGGACCGTCGTCGGGTCCTTGGCAAAAACAGTGATGACGTTGCGCGGGGGCCGGATGTTGGCAGGGGGGATATCGCGGCGCGAAACTTGGATCATTTCGGCGTAGGTAGGCGGTTTAGCAGGAGTACCGGCGGACGAGATTTTAGCGTTAATGTCGGCGATGTGTGCGGTGGCGGTGCGGAGGCTCGCCTCGTCGATTTTCGCGAGTTTCTGGCGGAGGTCGCGGTTGTCGGCAACAACGCGGTCGTGGGCTTCGCTCAGGAGAGTAAGCGCGCGGATGAGTAGATCGGAGGTCGCTATCGGTATGTTATTATCGGAGTCACGGCAAAGGTTCACTAGGCGCATCACGGCGGTATTAAATCCGATTCCCTCGGAAACTTTAACCTGGTGGGGTGCGGTTGATGTCTGTTGTGGCGGCGGAGCGGCGGCGGTCAGTGAAGCGGCGGCGGGCGGTGGAACGACGGCGGGCGGTGGAACGGCGGCGGGCGCTGGTTTCTGCAGCTTCTTCTTCTTCTTCTTCGTCACGATGCGTACTTCTCCCGGTGGAATGGAATCCGTCTCTGGGTCCGTTGACGGGCACGTGTCGCGTCTTTTTTTCCTTGCCAGCGTTTCGCTCTCGCAATCCATGTTTAGTGGATCGGAAGCAAGCGCGTGGCAGTGCAGAAAAGCGTGGAACACGAAACACAGGACACAGCAGGTAGCGTGGTGACACCGGGCGGCGCGCGGAGCGATCCAGGTATGTGACCCTTGGTCGGAGCAGAGCGGAGCGGAGCGGAGGCACGTCCGTACCCTTCGGCGACTCAAGAGCGACTAGTAGATAGGGACATTAAATGTAGTTAGAGTTTTACGTGTAGTACCCGTCCGAGGACTTTACCACACGGCCCCCCATGGGGCGTGGGATTGGGATACGCCCAATCAGCGCGTCCCCGCCGAGTAGCAGAGACTACCAGTATGACGCGGCGTGCAAGCGCCGACGCCCTCACTGGTGGGAGCGAGGCCTATCTACACCTCTACCAGCTAGGCAGGCTGGTGCCCGAGCTGAGACCGCAGCTCACTCGTCGAGTCCGCGGGGCCCTGGATCCCTAAGGACCAGTTCCCACGGGCTCTAACCTGCGATGTAGGCTATTAAGCCACTGCCCCCGCGATGGTCCATCCCATGGTCGGGACGGGATAAATCCCGTGGGCGCCCGACCCCCGCGGGTACCGGGTAGTCATACCTCCGGTCAGGTACTCGTACCCATCGTAACTGACAGGTACTACCAGTTTGTGCACTTGCATACACTGGCACTGGTAGACCAGCTCAGGTGCGTGGAGGTGCCACTCTCCAAAGGCCACACAGGAATCGACCGAGGTCTTTTAACCTGTGTCAACCCCCCTGCGCTCAGGTACCTACGGTCTTACACATTCAAACTCACTCTTTCTCTCCTTCTCTTAAAGACAAGGTCAACAAACTTACAGAAACATTCGTACGATTCCTTACTTTCGATCACTGCACTTACATCAATCGTACCATCGTCATACACTCTCACTCCACACTCATACAGGGATCGTGCGTCCTCATACAATACACATTCAGTCAAGACATGCTTCCAATCCTCTTTTGCACTACCACATTCACATGCTTCAGTATCACTTAGTCCCCTCTTAAATAAATATTCGTTCATACTACCATGCCCAGTTAACATATATCCTACACTCAAACTAAAATCAAAACCTGGACACTCATCCACGAAACGCACATTCTTTATAAATGAATATGTCACTCGCCCCTTTGTACACTCATCCCATCGCTGTTGCCAACGTTCATACAGTCTCCGATCAAGTATTCTTATGCATTCTGCCTCATCATTCGTTCTGACATCTTCATCAGTCAAAATGTCTATTTCGCTCATTGGAATTCCTCTCTTTAATTTGAATTTAACTCCTCTCTTGATGCATTCTAAGTCCCAAGGAAGCCCTCCCATGAGCACCTGCATAGCCTCCGTCGAGACCGTCTTACATAGTCTTAAACAAGCGTATAAGACCACTCTCTGACACCTGTTTATTATCTCCCTGGCGTATTGAAACCTCATGCATTCATACCAGACACTCGCACCATACATTACACACGGAACGAACACACCCTTATATAATGTTTTAACAGCCTTGCGTTTCAATCCCCAGTCTTTTCTTAAAACTCTTCTAATCATACCTATTATGCTAAGAATTTTCACTCTCATTCTTTCTAAATGCACTTTGAAATTCATTTTCTCGCTCATGTCAATACCCAGATATCTTAAGTTCCTTACGTATCTCATGTTTTTCCCATTCATTCGTACACACGGGTTCCGACTAGCAGCCATACTTCCTTTCAATAACATTGTAACAGACTTCTTTTCAGACACATCCACACCAACCTTGCTTCCCCAACGATTCACACATGCCATATATTCAGTTCCCAATGTCTCTAAATCCTTTCGATTATTTGATATAATTACCAGCAGTAAATCATCAGCATACGCGACAGTCTTACAGCCATTCATCTCTAATTCCCACAACAATTCATCCATCATCAAGTTCCATACAGCAGGCCCGCAAATAGAACCTTGGGGACAACCCCTACTTACATTCTTCCAGACAACCTCATTCACTCCTCTAACACACACTCTGCGATTTTTGAAATAATCCAACCAAACACCTATTTCTTCGCATTCAACTGCTTTCAATTTTTCACTCACTCTTCCCCAGTTTAGGTTGTCAAACGCACCCCTGAAATCTACAAATATACCCAGCGCATATTTATATCTCGTCTCATGCACCCATGCTTTCACCCTGTTCCACGCATCTTCAGTCGACCTACCACTTCTAAAACCATATTGTGCATCATTCATTCGACCAGTCATCTTACAATTAAGCCTATTCACAAGCATTCTTTCATATACTTTCCCAAGTACAGAAAGCAAACAAATCGGACGATAGGACGCCGGATCACTGCGGACCCTTTCGGGCGACTTTAAAGGCACAACAATACTCGCTACCTTCCACTCATTTGGAAAGCAATTCTCACTCAAGCACTTGTCAAACATGTACTTAATCCATCCCGGAATGGCTAACCACACCTTCTTAACAATTTCACCAGTCAGGCCATCCATACCAGGCGCTTTACGCATTTTTACTCTATTAATTGCAGCCTCAATCTCATCCCAATCAAACGCTCTTTCACGCTTCTCAAATCCATCTATACCAGTCACTACATCATTCACGTCAGCAGCTGGGAAAAACCCATCGAGCAGTGCATCTACACTATCCTTCCAAGTCATTGTCATAACATTTCCAACTTTTATAGCGCTTATACTATCTTGTTTCCTTTTCCCACGACATATCTTATAAACTTCCTTCCATGGATCCTCATTCCCTTTCGTTCCGACAAATTGTCTCCAATCACCCTCTTTTGCTTCTTTCATAGCAGCACGATACTCCTTATATTTACACATATAATCGCTCCAGTATGCAGCTGCATCACTATTTCCTCTTCTCTTCTTCTGATATTTCTTCCTCGCCTTCCTGGCTTGTTTCCTCAATGATTCCAAGTTTGTATTCCACCATTTCGTGCTACGTGTATTATTCCTGACATGCCTTTTCATTCGTTTCTCATTTGTGTTGGAGATCCACTGTGATATCAATCTTACCGTTTCGTTAGCATTCATACACGCAAACTCTTCAGCATTCACCGTACTCGCAATCTGTTGTATATCATTCACATATTCCTCCCAGTCCACGCCGTTCACTCTCCATCTATTAGTATCTACTTCGGCTTCATGCAATGTCGTATTACTCTTCATCCGTATCAATATCGCATTGTGGTCGCTCATGCTCCATTCACTCTTTATCTCCCATACAAAGTAACGCCTGGTACTTTCCATATTTACCATAGTCACATCAATGTCACTCTCGCCGTTCGCACTACTAAAGGTAAAGTCTCTAGACGGCTCATTCAGGACAATCCAGTCATGCGTAAGCAAGTAATCCTCGAGAATCGCTCCTCGCAGTTCTTTCTCTCTGCTACCAGCCCCGCCTTTACTAAACCATAAAGGGGAGACGGCATTAGCGTCCATACCGATAAGCAAGAGCTTCCCATTCACTGCCTCACGCAGACTATCCATATACACTAGAAACCTATCAAGATTGCCACCGAACTGACAATAAATAGACGAAACATACAACTCCCCAAATGAACCTTTCAGCCATACGCACACACCATTTGTATTTATACACTCTGGAATATTTAATACTTCCACATTCACGACAACTGCAACCTTAGAGTTGCAATTTACATCTGTAATTACCTTCATTGTACTCGGTAAACCTCTTACGTACCCATCCGACACATATGGCTCTTGCAACAATGCAACACTCACACCATTCTCTCTCATAGTCACACCCAAGTCACACATTACCGCATACGATCGCTGACAATTCAATTGAATAACTTTAAAATCAGTCACTGTCAATCCTTAATCTCATTCGTTCATACATTCTCTTGAACTCTGGGCATTCCTCAGACAGTACAGAGTGTTTATCGGGGTCGCCTTTCATTTTACAATTTCTGCATACTTGCTCCTTCTTGCAATCTTTAGCAAAATGTCCGTCCTCACAGCACTTTTGGCACAACTTGTCTTTTAATTTGCATTCTCTCAACATATGCCCGAACCCAAAGCATCCAAAACATCTTGGTACATGCATAAAGTCTTTTACCTTAAACGATTGCCAATCCACAAACACTCTTCCATGCGTAAGAATAGCTTGCCTTCCTTTCATACTCATTTCCACTATAATATTACCACATAATGCATCCTTCTTAGAATTCCTGCTTACAATTCTCACTCTCTCGGCATACTCCGTCTCATTCATGTAATCCTTCAAGTTCTTAACATATAACTCACTCATGAATCGCACATCTGGCATCTCATTCGGCACATCAAATACTATTAATTTTGGTCCAATCTTCCGTGGAGATTCAACTCTCAAACCAACATCAGCAAACTTCTTGCATTCCTTCAGCTTCGTCATTTCATATTCACTAGCCGTCTCGATCGCAACAGCCCCACTTCTGGTTTTCCTAACAGCTCTCACCCTTACATTCACTGATTTACTTATTCCACTCAAAATTTTTTCCTTCACACAGTCACTTGACATTTGTGCACTCTCATCCTCAGGTCTCACTATCACAGCATACCTTTTCTCAGTCATTCTCTTACCGTACATAGTGTCTGTACCAGTTCTGTCACAGACTTTCATTCCACATTCTTTTGTTCCTTGCGTTTTTGAAAGCATATCGGCATAACTTATTACGTTATTCCGCGTACTTTTTTCCAGCTCGTCAATCCTACCCTCTAGTCTCTCATTTTTACACATCATACTTATCAGACACTCCTCATAATCACTCATACTCTTCATGATATACTCACTCGCAACTTTTGAGATTTTATTATTTTCATTCAGCAAAAATGCACGCAAATCCATACCTATGCTTTTCATTTTACTCAACTCATTCATACATTCATTTCTCTCTTCTGTACTGACATCCCTCCTGCGTTTCCTCTTGATGCTCACATTACTTTTCACACTGCATATCGATTCACTTCTAGACACGCTGGTCGCTCGTTTACTGGCAGATGCTTCTGCCACGTCCTGCATAACAACCTCCATTTCTGAATCAATTTCTTCTTTATCCTTCTTGCTTTTCCCCCCCTTTTTCCCCGATTTTTTAAATATAGTATCCATTTTTGTTCCCACGAGTTGGGACGAATATCAGTCACCCCGAAGTTTACGCCCCAACTCCGGGGAAGGCTTCTTTCAACAGGGGTCGCCCGGTACCTGAGGTTGGTCGCTCGCTGCTGGTCTTCCTCCCAGCCATGCATCCCATCGCCCCGCACCATAACTTAGGCTTAAGGGGCATTTTATAGAGGTTACCATCCTCGCAGCCCGGCCAATTAAGGCAAGGCCCCCGGTCCCGATGCCTGCAACACACCGCCGCCACGCCCTGCGACGGTTACAGAGGCAGACACCGAGATTACGGTATTAGGAGACGGATGGCGCTCATCCGCCCCCGGCTCAGGTACCCCGGGTTCGCCAAACCCGTACTGTGAATGCCCAAGGACATCCACAGCCCCTGGGGGAAGTAGATAGGGACATTTTTTTATTTTTTTATTTTATTAAGTTATCTAAACTTGCGGTACCCGAGTTTACCTCATCCCCGCTTTTTACCAAAAATTTTTATTTTATTTCAATACATTTTATATTTTCTTGTTTTATTAATTAATTAATTAATTAATTTATTTTTAACTATATTTGTTAGCTTTTAATCTATTAGTTTTCAAACAACCACTTGGCCGCTATATCTAGCGTTGCCCGTCCCTGCCACGTGGAGGCGGGTTATTATCTACTATTTATTCATTTTGCCTAATTTTTAATACTTTGTCAATAAAATTTGTAAATTTTGTGTACTCTTCTTTAGTTTCAATAAGCGTAGTATAATTCCTTTCAAGTCTGTTTTTATGTTCATTTTCAGTCCAAGTTTTCTTTATTTTTTCGTATCTATACTCTTCATATTTTGGACATACGAATACTATATGATCGCTATCCTCAATTTCTGCTTCACAGTGTTCACAATTTGCGTTTTCCTGTTTGTGAATTTTCTGCAGAAATGCATTAGTAATTCCGTGGTCCGTTATTATAGCAGCAACGTTTATGTTTGGTTCAAACCATTTATTGTCCATCGCGAATTTGATATTTGTTATGTAACGGTAACATGCCCTTCCAGTTGTACTACTTGTCCATTCCTCTTGCCACCTCCGTATTATGCATTTATCTAATTTTGCGATTTCCGCTTTTATTTGATCTTTATCTATTATTCCATTTTCTTTGTCGTACTCATCCCAGCATACACTTTGTCCCGTTCTTATTTTAAATTCAATTTCTCTCTTTTTTATTATTAATCCAATCGGAATCTTTCCTCGTAACACCTGTAACGCGTTTGTAGCAATGGTTCTGTACACTTTTCCAAAACCCAACAGCATGTTTCTTTGAGCCGAAATTAAGTGTCTGATCACGTGTGAGTGTTTCACGTTCCCGTACCATCCACCTGCTGCATATGTCATAATGGGTAGAAAGACGCAGTCATAATACAACTGGAAGGTTTTATTATTTATACCCCATTCCTGTTTAGCAACTCTTTTTATTTTCATACTATATGCTATTACTTTTTGTCTTAGGGTTCTTGTATGTTTTATAAAATTTAACTTTTCATCTAGTATTATTCCCAGATATTTATATTCTGTCACATATTTTATTAAATTTCCTTTATAATATACTCTTGGTCGTCTCTCATTATCAAATTTACCTTTTATTTGCATTACTTTTGTTTTTTCTACAGATATTTCCAAGTTTGTTTTATGACACCATTGCTCCACTTTTCCCATTAGCATTTCCGCATTTGCTTCTAGCTCATTTCGCGAATTACCCTCTATCAAGCATAGGAGATCGTCGGCAAACGCAATCATTTTTACTTTTGGAGTGTTTGTCTTTAAGAGTGAGTCCATAGTAATATTCCATAGTGTCGGACCCATGATGGAACCTTGTGGACAACCCTTTTGCATATATTTTTCGATGTATTCCTTACTGTTATCTTTACATACCACCATTTTTCTATATTTGAAGTAGTCTTTCATTATATTTAATAATGTCATTGAACATTTTGATTCCAGCACTGCATTAAGTATCGCATTCCAACCCAAATTATCAAATGCTCCTTGCACATCTATAAACAGAGCCAGTATATACTTCGACGAACAGTCTTTGACATGCGCCAGTGCATCGCATATCGCATTTTCAGTGGAATATCCCGTTTTAAATCCATATTGGTTAGGTGCTGGTAGGTTCTCTTTTTCGTACGCTAGTTTTAATCGGTTTACTATTATTCCTTCATAGACTTTTCCTAACACAGGCAAAAGGGCTATCGGTCGGTATGAAGACACTTTCGTTAAATCTTTATCTGGGTTCTTTGGTATAATTTTTAGTTTTGCTACTTTCCAGCAGTCAGGAAAGATTGATTTTTGGAAACATTCATTATATATTATTTTTAGCAGTTCTATCTTACAGCTCGCAATTCTTTTAATTATTTCAGGGTTCATATTATCTATGCCAGGCGCTTTACGGTCTTTGAGTTTTTGCGTGACTGCTTTGATCTCCTCGTCCGTTATTTCATTTTCCATATTAAAATTTTGATACTGTTCAATCGTTTCCTGTTGTGCCATATATACTTCGTTAGTATAGTCAGTGTTGTCCATGGGAACAATTTTCGTCATTATTTTTTCCATAGTTTCTTTCCAGTCCAAGGTTCCAGTATTTCCTTCCTTTATAGCTTGATACAGCGGTGGAGTGAACATTTTACCAGCCAGAATTTTGTGTAGAATACCCCACGGGTCATCTCGTCCAGACGTGGTAGCAAAATTTTTCCAAGAATTCCTTTTATTTTCTATTATTTTGTAATTATACTGATTTTTAAGGTTTTTATATATTTCAATTGCATCTCTATCATTTCCGAGGCCTTTTGCTCTTACCCTTTGAACTTCTTTCCTTGCTCTGAACATCTTTTTACGTAATAATTTTAATTCCGCGGACCACCATGGTATTTTCCTATCTATGATTATCTTCTTTCTTATTGTTTTGTTACATATTGTTGTTAGTCTATCTACAACATCCTTTATCATGGTTTCATGTTCCATTTGTGTTAGACAGGATATGTAGCTTTCATTGAATGTGTTATCCATTTCGGTCTCAAATCTATCCCAGTTTGCTTTTTTAATATTATATTTATCAGTTCGGTATACTTTTCGCTTTGGAGTTGTTTGATCTTCTATCCAGAAAATTATTGCGTTGTGATCACTGCTTGTTAGTCCGTCTACAACTCTCCAGTTTTTTATATATTTCCAAAAAATCGGGTTGGTCAGTGTAATGTCTATGTTTGAGCTTCCATGTGTTGTCCAAAACGTAGTTATATTGTGATAGGATTTTTCGTTTAGCACCATCAGGTTTTGTTCGGTTATCATTTCTTCTATTAATTCACCCTTCTCATCAGTTTCATTACTATGCCATAACAAAGATTTGGCATTTACATCTGCTCCAATTAAAACTTTTTTATGATTTAGTTCCTGCAGTGCATCATGAAGTGCATCTATATGGATTCTAATATCATCAGCATATTGGTAATATTGAGAAATTATATAGAAACATTCGTTATCGATTTCCAAGCAGGCACATGCTAAGTGGGCATTCATTAGATGGTCGATTTGCGTTATTGCTATATTAGGATTGTAAATAATTATACTTGCCTGTACTGCATCTGTGCTTTTCTTTTGAACCACGCGTGCAGTGCTCGGTGCAATGCCTCTCACTATCCCATTATACGTATAGGGTTCCTGTACTATAGCTACGTCAATATTCTGTTCTTCCACAATTTTCCTAACTTGCGCCGCGACTTTTTGCGACCTCTGAGTATTTATCTGTAGTATTTTAAGCTTCATTAATTGTAGTCAATTTTTCCTTTTCTTATATCTATCTGTTTTATATATTCCGGACAGTTTTTATTAAATGTGCTATGCGCGGTTGCATTTCTTTTATATCTTACGCAACTGATGCAACATGATGGCAAATCTTTGCTTGGGCAGTCTTTAAAGACATGCCCTGTTTTAGCACAATGTGCACACATTTTTTCAGTTTCTTTGCACCATCGTGTTGTGTGTCCATACGCCAAGCATTTGGAACACCGTGGGACATTAGTAAATTCTTTTATTTTGTGGCTACGCCATTCTAGAAACATTCTTTCCTTGAGCATTATAAATTTATAGAGTGTGCCTGGCAGTTCAAGCACCCAGTTTTGAAGTTCTTTATCTCTATTTTTTAAGCTAAATTTCAAATTTACTCTTGGGTATAGACTATCCTTTTGATTATTAAACTCTCGAAAATTTTTGTTCCAAATAACTTCCTTTATTTCCTCTTGTTTATATGTTTTTTCAACATCAAAAATTATTATATTAGGCATAATTTTTTTAGGTTCTTCGATTTTTATATTATCGATTCTTATATTTTTAATTTTATTTAGGTCTTCAGGTGAGTCCAGCTGCATGACCAGCCCATGGTCTCTAATTTTCTTTATAAATCCTATTTTTATATCTTGTGATTCTTGTTTTATTTTTTCCTTTATTATTTCTTTTAATTGTTCACTGGTTTGACCTTCGTTATCCATTGGTTTAAATATTGCTATTGGTTTTACTTTTCTTGTCATTTTTAGTTGGGGCTGCGGTGCTTTCATTGTTTCAGCATAGGTTCTTGTTTCCATAGGTCCAATAGACGCCGTCATTTGAGTTTTACATTCTTCATATTTTGCTTTTAATCCTTCATTTTCAGTTATTAACTCATGTAACATTTTTTCCAATTTACTCCACTCTGTCATTATGAACTTTTTAGATTCATTCTTAATTTTGTTACTTTCCTGGTATATATGGGTTTCTAGTTTTGTTCTTATATCAAATATCGCTTCAGTTTGTGTTGTAGTTTCTTCTATTCCATCTCTGCTAGTAGTTAGTATTTTCCTCTTCTTTACTGTATCTATTCTCTGTATTTTAATTTCTGGAGTTTTTGACTCCATAGTTTTCTTTTCGCCCTTATTTATTTTCATCGACGATGATGATTGAGGCTCATCATCTGTGTCCATTTTCTCAAGGGGGGGTTTTAATTGTGACACTTTTGGTTCAGTTTTCTTTTTCTCAGCGCTCATTTTGTTTTGGTTAATTTTTAGGTATGTGTTTATGTGTAAGTGTTAATGATGTGTATGGCCAGTTAGTATATTTCGGCGAGTCTCACGGGTATGCCCACCGCAGAAGCACAACGGAGACCGTTTAAACCCACCAGTGGCCCCGGGGTAGCCCCCCACACCACACAGAAGGGACCCCTCCGGTCGTCATCCGGCGCTGCTATGTGGCGCGAGATTTTTCGCCGGTTGATGTGGCAGCCAAGCCATGTTGACTAAACTGACTCGGGCCACTGTACTACCCGGCGGCCTGGGAGTGCCGGAACCCAGTTTATGTCCTGTACCCTCTAGTGGGCCGATCGCCGAAGCCCCGCAGCTAACACACCCGCGCTACCGCCGAATACTCCCGACCATGTGTATGTGTGTTGTGGATATGTGTGAACTTGTGCGTGGTGAGGTGAGCTCGGGAACCCGTGGGGACGCTAAGCCCCAGTGGCTGCACGCATCAGCCACCCCTGCGGGAAAAGTAGATAGGGACAGTAAATGTCGTGCAGTTTTAAGTCCGGTACCTGACACAAGGCCCTAACCCAGACTTCCCCCATGGGAGCGGGATTGGGATCACGCCCAATCAGCGGGATCAGTTGATCTACCAGTAGCACAAATGTTCAGGCATTTTATGTGCGGGCACTGGCAGGCCGAGCGTCTATCCCCGCTCTACCAGACTAAGGAAGGCTGGTTCCCGAGTTGGTGGTACGCAACTCACACGCCAGGACCCGTCCTAGGCTAGGTCCTTACCCCAGCATACGGGGTTAACCACTGCCACCACGATGTTCCGACCTCAACTTACGCAGTTACAGCGCCAATCCGCTGCGGGCTAACTGACATCCCATGGTACCAGTATGCGGATTAACTGGTGGAATCTATCGTGACATCTTTAAATGCCACTCCCGGTGGAGGGTCCTGAACCCCCGGAACCGGTCGTCCTGCTCGGACCCCTGGTGTCGCTACTCACCATGATGCCGTCATAGGAATCGGCCCCCCTGCCTGGCCAGGGGGCACCTTTAAATTTACCTACCCCAGCACCTCCTGGAGGAGCATCGAGTCCCTAGTGTCGCTACTCACCATGGTGCCGTCATAGGAATCAGCCTCCCCGTAAACCAGGGTGACCTTTATATTAACCTACCCCATCAAGTAGATAGGGACAGTAAATGTCGTGCAGTTTTAAGTCCGGTACCTGGCACAAGGCCCTAACCCAGACTTCCCCCATGGGAGCGGGATTGGGATCACGCCCAATCAGCGGGATCAGTTGATCTACCAGTAGCACAAATGTTCAGGCATTTTATGTGCGGGCACTGGCAGGCCGAGCATCTATCCCCGCTCTACCAGACTAAGGAAGGCTGGTTCCCGAGTTGGTGGTACGCAACTCACACGCCAGGACCCGTCCTAGGCTAGGTCCTTACCCCAGCATACGGGGTTAACCACTGCCACCACGATGTTCCGACCTCAACTTACGCAGTTACAGCGCCAATCCGCTGCGGGCTAACTGACATCCCATGGTACCAGTATGCGGATTAACTGGTGGAATCTATCGTGACATCTTTAAATGCCACTCCCGGTGGAGGGTCCTGAACCCCCGGAACCGGTCGTCCTGCTCGGACCCCTGGTGTCGCTACTCACCATGATGCCGTCATAGGAATCGGCCCCCCTGCCTGGCCAGGGGGCACCTTTAAATTTACCTACCCCAGCACCTCCTGGAGGAGCATCGAGTCCCTAGTGTCGCTACTCACCATGGTGCCGTCATAGGAATCAGCCTCCCCGTAAACCAGGGTGACCTTTATATTAACCTACCCCATCACCCTCTGGGGAAGTAGATAGGGACAGTGAGTGTGGCGCAGCAAGGGGGTCTAACCCCGCCCGCAAGTCGTATCGAGGCTCTTCGCCTATGACAACATAACGCAAAGTTCATCCACTACCCAACTACGCCCGCCGTTGTACTGAGTCAAGGTCCAACCAGCAAGGGAAATCAACCCTTCTATGAGCACTCCAGTTATTAGCAAAATGCGTGGCACTACACACGCATACTGTAAAGGAGGGGCCGCAGCCACTTGCTCTCGCTCAAGGCAACTTGGGCACGTTAAGTTTATAAACAATTT